>JAWPHD010001541.1:0-312605 GCA_037043455.1 Cyrtodaria siliqua | reverse complement strand
TCCAACCGTTCTGTAGTTATTGATCGGACATCGTTTTGATAGTCAATGTCACCATGACCTTGACCTTTGACCTAGTGACCCCAAAATCAATAGGAGTCATCTACTTGTCATGACCAACGACCCTTCCAAGTTTGAGGACCCTAAGTCCAACCGTTCTCTAATTATTGATCGGACATCGTTTGTGACACAGACAGACCTACAGCCTTGACCTTTGACCTAGTGACCCCAAAATCAATAGGGGTCATCTACTTGTCATGAACAACCATCCTTCCAAGTTTGAGGACCCGAGGTCCAACCGTTCTGTAGTTATTGATCGGACATCGTTTTGATAGTCAATGTCACCACGACATTGACCTTTGACCCAGTGACCCCAAAATCAATAGGGTCATCTACTTGTCATGACCAACCATCCTTCCAAGTTTGAGGACCCTAGGTCCAACCGTTCTCTAGTTATTGATCGGACATCGTTTGTGACACAGACAGACCTACAGCCTTGACCTTTGACCTAGTGACCCTAAAATCAATAGGGGTCATCTTCTTGTCATGACCAACCATCCTTCCAAGTTTGAGGACCCTAGGTCCAACCATTCTCTAGTTATTGATCGGACATCGTTTGTGACACAGACAGAGAAACAGACAGAGAAAGAAACAGACAGACAGAAAGCACAAAATCAATATGGCTCCCCTACCACACTTTGTGTGGGGGAGCCATAAATATATATAATCAACATATTTTTTCACTGATATTTCAGAAGTCAAAATACCTCAGAAGTCAAAATACCAGTGTTATCATCCGCATATGGAAGAATCTTCGAAATCGACTGAAAAAAACTATAATTTCACGAAATGCAACTCTTGGTGATAGTTTAGTAAGCCGCCTCGGGCGTTATGTAATTTAGCGTGTCGGCAGTCACACTTGCACACTTTATGGGGGCCATAAAACATTGGGAATCATTATGTATCTATAGTGACCATATGGAGTGAAACTATAAATGCACGTTTAAGTTTAGTAAATTTAAGCAAAACACATTTTTAAAAAATCAGTTTAATATTTACATGAAATACGTTATTATAAACAAGTTTTTAATAAGCTATAACTGAGAATAGTTTGTTTTTTAAGTGTATTTTTATGGAAATGGCATTATAATAGTGAGAAATTCTATAAGTTAAAAATACCATCATTTTTGATATAGCAAAAGTGTCGTTCTGACTCCTGTTTTGCCTAAAATGGAAATATCATCATTGGACAGAAAAATACATGTGTAATGGGGTTTTGCATGAATTAAACATTTATGCATACAACTCTTCATGATATATATTTCTCCGCGTCGTCTGCTTAATGTGATTATCGCAAACAACAACAACAACAGCAATAAATAATTTAAAAAAAAATGCTATCTTTGCTTGTAAAACAGACCATCTATAACTAGTGTCATTAACAAAAAAACTATATCAAAATAAAGATTAGTGTTTCACCTATTTAGAACCGTTTGCACCTAACGCTTCAGTTTCGTCATTATGCGATATATTTACAATTAAAAAACACATGTTCGACATATTTTAAGAATTTTATATAGAACATATAATCGTTACCCAGCTATAATTAATAGTGTATTGTGTGCATGTTCTTTTCCTGTTTCAATTCTTTAATATTGCATTTTCATTTACATATACATATATAGACAGACGTTAGAATTTGATTTGTGTTAATTGTAGTTCGCAGTTATCCATGTTTAAGGTTTTATTTGCAAATATGCGGCGGTAATTAATATTAAGACTCAGTGCTCTTTACAAATGGTTTAACTCTGAACGGCCATTATCTGAGTTTCAGGCTTATATATCAAGTGGTCAGCCAAAAAGTGATATTAATAGAAAAATATGTATACTTTAAGATTTTCAAGGTAACCACACATTAATCAATTGACCATTCCCTGTCTGAATACAGGAAGCTGCCGAACCCCCTGGTAGCAGTTGCTGTCATATCTCTGAGAATTTCTACGGACCTAATCAATCATAATCAATTCAGTTCCGCCGAAATATACTGGTCAGTATTTAAATATATGCAAAGGTTACAGGTCAGCAATAGCCTGGACAGATTTTCATTGGTCATAGTGTCCACTTCACCATGACAACCACTTTGAGAAATAATCACATACAATGGCATGTAGCTACCTAAAGATCACTTGCTCCCTTATATTCAACGTGATACATTAAAAGAAAGTTGATCTACATTCTGAATTGATTGTTTTCTCAGGTAAGAAACTTTATTATTTTAACATGAATATTTATGCACTTTATCACAAATTACTATGTCTAGTTCTATTTGGAATAATGCATTGTTTCATGTGCAATTCATGCTTGTGCGTTTGTCATAACCAAAATGAAGTTTTCAACTTCGGTTCAATAATTGTAAGAATAAATACTAGAAATAAACGTATTGCAAGTTTAACTTAAGGTCACGATCATTGTCCGTACGACTTCTCAGTTTCAATAATATTGTTTATCTACATCTGTAAGTAATGCAAATTCGATGCAGGCATAAACAAGTTGGTGAATAACCTATGTTCAGACTGATACGTATAAGAATATTGTTCATACAGACATACTTGTATTCTAAGGGATTGATTCATAAATATATTGATTGATTCATAAATGTATTGTACATGTTAACATTGTTCTTCTATTAATGCGATTTGTGTATTCATGTTTACATGATAGAGTCAGGAACTAATATATGTGTTAACCTAAATATTTAACGAGTTTACTTTATTCGCATACACTTACTTTTATTATTCTGAGCAAATTAGGAGTAACATATAATTGTATGTGTATATTTAATAGTACGTAACATTATGCACATGTTAACCCTTATTGTATTGTAACAATAAGGAATTGCTCCATTATACTTCAACGTGATACATTAAAAGAAAGTTGATCTACATTCTGAATTGATTGTTTTCTCAGGCCCCACAGAAGTGACCACCCCGAGTACCTAAGCCAAGCGAGTATACCCCAAACATTAACACGGTCACATAAGGACACTAGATGGTGTATTTAAACTCGAAAACAGACCAAGATCCTTTTAACACAAAAATATGAAACTTATATCAAAATAAAGATAATAAATTGTATCTTAAGAAATCGTTTGCACCTAAGCGATCATATTTATAGAATTTCTAATATTAAACATTAATGAAATTTCCCCCTATACGCTCCATGTAAAAATCTGGCGATTCATCGTTAACCCGTTTGAGGAAGATTCTTCCATATGCGTACATAGACATTTTCACTTCAAAATCAGATCCAGGTAGCTTTATACCTTTATTAGAGGGGTCATCTTGAACATTTTTAGCGAAAGGTTCGAAACATATTACGCACACAAGGGGAGACAAGGAACAACCTTGCCTCACACCTCTTTGTATATCGAAAGTATCAGAAATATGATTACTGACTATCACAGATGACTTGACATAGTTATATAAAACTTGTATCCAAAGAATAAATTCTTCATCAAAACCAAAAGCTTTTAAGATGTCATATAAATATGACCAAGAGAGATTATCGCTTTTTCTTGGTCCATGGAAATAAAAACTGCTGCTAAGTGTTTTTGTTCAATGTAATCAAAGACGTTACGAAGTAGATGAGAATTATCAAAAATAGTCTTCCCTTTAATGGTACAAGTTTGACTGATGCCAATAATTTTAGATAATACTCTGCCTAAATGTTTACATATAACTTTGGAGAGTTAGTCCACTCAGCCTGTGAAATTTTACCATTCAACATCAAACAAATTGCAACAGAAATGATTTACTGATTTTCTGATAGTGACATATATTGCGAAAAATTACAAAAAAAGTCTAGAAAAATCTAGATAGGGGAAATAAGTTTTTTATAGCTCCTATATTTACGCTTTTCATAAAACAACACCAGATTTAGAGTTATTTGTAGCTGCTGCATTTTATTTGGAATAAGACATTTTAATGACGTATTACACTATTAAGACCTTAATTAATCATAACAATTACATCTTTGAACAATTACAAAATAAATGTATATTTTAACGCTGTTTGTTGAAAAGTGCATATTGAATTACCCCACCCACTGAAATCACAATAGAGAAATTGCATATCAAAGGTAATGCTATGTTATATGCATTTCTTGTTACAGTTTAAGACAAATACTCAAATTAAGATTGATGATGCCAGATGGAGTGTAGGGTTAATATATTGGCCTCTATATGGTAGCCGTCGGCATTGTCGGCAGCTATTAATAGTCCATTGCTAGCATCATTCCTTGATAATTATTTTTGTAAGAGTGAAAGGTAAATACTTAAGATTTATGGTGAAGCGCCGGGTGTTGGGCTTGGGGTGGGGTGTGTGAGTGGAGGGCGGATAATATATTGACCACTATATTGTAGCTGTCGGCAATGATTTATTAATCCATTGTTAGCGTTATTGTTAACCTCATTCGTAATGGTCATACCAACTTACGCTGTAACTGCGCACAATTATTAAAAATACAATAATAATAGTCATAATAGAGCTCAAAGGTTTTTAGACAATTCTTTAAATATATATATAACTGTTCCTACACAAAACTATCATAACACCATGGGTAAATATCCTTATATAGTTTAGCATTTATACTATAGTAATTGATGTTGCAGCATACTTGTAAGTTATACTACTTCTATGCCATAATTCGCAATGTTAATTACTAGTATAGCTTTCACTATTGAATGATTATGCCAAATCTAGTACAACATCGCAAAAAGCTTGAATACCCCTTACCGATTTATATATCATTTGAAACCCTTTATATTCTGATATATATGCTGAGCATCAAGCAATGGAGCTACTAGTATCATTTTTTTAGTCTTTGGTATGACCCGGCCGGGTATTGAACCCACGACATCCCGCATGCGAGGCGGATGATCTACCATTACGCCACCACTGTGATTCTTAGCATTTATAATTGTGTCATGCCAAACTGCAAGGTGAGGTGAAGTACTAATACTGCCTAATTACAAGTAGTTTGTATTAATGTTAAAGGCATAGATATACACACTTTACCGTTCTGATCGATGCAAGAGATCTATCAAGTCATTACCACAACCTATCCTGGTCACCACTTATTATTAAAAGTGATATTTTCAAGAATGAGTCATGTTACAAAAGCATTAGAAGAGGATGTTGACATTTGAAACCTCTTCACTTATGTTTTCATAGTAAACACTTTTTTCGGTATGCTAACTTTTTAATGTGTGTTGATACATGTTTGTCATGTATGCACTACATATACTGCAAAATTACCCGTTGGCCCTGCTTCATAGTAAGCAAGGTCATTCATAGGGCACAATGCAAAAGTGCACTAGTTCTTAAATGTGTTCGCGATATGAAATTGAAATGATACATTTGGCATATGTTTCAAAGTATTTGGCATATGTTTCAAAGTATTATTATATTCTATTCAGTTGATTGCGTAGGCTCCTAAGTTATTAGTCTTCCACAAACTATGTTAACTATTTGATTTTGCGTTTGTATTAGCATAGTCTGACTGTAAGTTACTTTAAGGCCCTATGCATATAAACAGAGTAATGACTGCATTAACAACATACAATTAAAATGTTAAAGAAGTAACCCACCAAATAATGGCAAAATTACACTACAAAAGCGTTTATTAAAACTATCCAGTGAGTGTAGTGGACGTGTTCAGGTCATATACTTATGTATATGTACCGAATTAAACGTATTCGCGGGTTCCTGAAATACTCTTGTCAATAATGATTGAATATGCGTAAACAATTATGAGTTGATAACTCTTAATTTGATGCTGCAGTTTTGGAGTTTGTCTTGGCTGGTTAAAGCCGTTTATATTGTGTCTATAGAGTTTGGATTTTCAAAATGTTTTAGATATATACAGGTTTAGAAAAGGTGTATGTTGTTAAATTTGCCACTCGAAGGGACTTTTAACATGCCATATTCTGACCCAAAAATATATTTTAAGGAGCAGGGGTAATATTGGTTACATTTTTCTAGCAACGAATTGCCAAACGTATGTACAAGTTTGATACAAGGGACAGTATACATGTAAATGATCACAGTTATAATCTAAAATATGTCGTATTATGACTATAATTTTGTACTGACAATAGTTTGGGAGCAAAAATACTGTAATGTTGTATTGCAAATAAAAAAACACACACTAACAGTTTAGAAAAATGTATTATATAACTTAATTACCATGAGTTTTTCAATACAGGATTTCTAGCCTGAGTGAGAGTTCGCACAAACAAACGAGTGCGCTAGCATGAATTTGTTTATTTGGACGTATTGTCATGTGTATCATCACTCGGTATTGAAAAACTCATGGTAATATAACTCTTTATACTTTCTTTATCTGTCTCCAAAATTATTATCAAAGAAGCTTGGATCACAGAGGTCATGTTTTGCTAACAAAGAATGCATACACTTTATGTAAGTCAAGTAATAAGAAAGATCCTTAATCAAGGTATTGGTTTTTTTATCAAGCACAGTCAGATATGTACAGATATACATATTTGTGTTTTTAAAGCTTCGCCAGTCATACTGCGACTACCTAATGCTTTTCACAATAATAATTTCTGTGCAGATAAAGTGTTTCTGTTGCAAATACATAAAGAAATAACATTTTAATGCCAAAGACTTGGGTATTTATAGTTGCCGACAATGCCGACGATCATACATCAGTCAATGTTTCACGCCAGTGCTTACTCGTCGATCTTATTATGAATGTTTACACAAAAAATGTTCTATGAAACTGCCTATAACACAGATTTACATTGATATGCAGATCCATTGTAATTAAGTGGGTGGGGTAATTCAATATGTGAATTTTAAGAAACAGTGCTAAAATAGGCATTTATATGCATAGTTCATTCAAACTTTTCAATTTTTATTATTTAGCTATGTTTTTATATTGTAATACCTCATTGAAATGTATTATTCATAACAAAATGTTGCAGATATACATACACATAAAAATTGCAGTGATTTTATGACAAACGCACATTTTTGAGCCATAAAAAAAACTTATTTCCCCTATCTAGATATTTTTCTAGACTTTTATGTGATTTTTTGCAATATATGTATCTATCAGAAAATCATTTCTGTTGCAATTAGTTTGATGTGGGTTCACAGGCTGAGTGGACTAAGTACCTTCCTATCTACATTCAATAAGGAAATTGGCCTATAAAACTTCATATCAGATGCATTTGATGTATCTTTGCATATTAAAGTAATATATGATAACTTTTGGGACTCTGACATTTCCCCAAAATCATAAACAAGTTGAAAATTTTATTCTAAAATATCACCAAAGATAAGAAAAAAAAATCAAGTAAAAACATCTTGTTAAACCGTCACTTCCTGGTGATTTATTTGGTAACATGTCCTTAAGGCTAGGCAAAATTTCATATTTTAAAATACTACGTTTTAACACAGACATATTAATAATTTGTTATTAGGTCTGTGGTTTTAATAAAATATTATCTATTCCACTTATCAAACCGTTTTGTTTATACTATAAATATTTAACTCCATGGTAAGAGAAGCAATTCAAATTAGGAAAACAAACGCATAAAATACACTTATTAATAAAACGTTAATCATCCCATTTGTAAACAAAAGAAATAATTCTCGACCGTCGCTGTGGCTTACGCATGGGTGGTTTTCCAAAGATATATATCTACTATCAATATTCGCGACAACTTTATTTCTTAGTAAAGAAAACATTAAATTCATTTTACGGCTAAAATATACAGTTAACTAATTTATCGATAAGGTATTAGGATAGTATTTCAACAAAACGACGCGATTTAAAAGTGCACGCGTATGGAGTGTGTAGGTTTACCAACACCAATTACATGTAAACCTCCGAGGTGTAGTCGAATGTAGTTCCTATAATAAAAAGTAATCCCTCCTTTTTCGATGGAAATGGGCATTATAAGTAGGGGGAAACTGCCCATTTCTATTCGATTTTGTGGTTATATGTATAAGAAGCGTATTAATAGGTTTTACTGGATCACTGATGAACATTTTCGAAATTTCGACTCCATGCTTACACTTTGTGAGCAATGAAAACAGTCGATCAATAAAAACAGCTGTACCCTTGACCTGTTTAGTAAACAAACAAGAACTTTCTTACATGTCTTGTGACCCCACGTTTTCTGGTGATTTTTCAAGTGGAAAAATAGTTTTCTATATGAACATTACACTGCTGCATTATCCATACTTGAGTTGAATTTGCAGCAAATCATTAATATGTGACACTTTAACATTGGTGTCTATGGGGAAAATAATTGGTGCTTTCACACCTGTACTGGGTAATGCGTAGACTAGTACCATGTATGGCACAATGAACAAACGAACGTGTAGTACGATAAAAGCTACACATTGCAGGATTCAACACTAACTTTTTTAAACAGGTAGTCCGGAGGACTAGTGACTGTAAAAATATAGTAGTCCTCCTGAGAACTAGATGGTCCTTCCAAAAAACGGTGTACTTAGCAACAAAAAAACATAAGACGGCTAGTAATCATGTTTAATTATTCGTTTAAAAGGGACAGTAAATATGTGTATGTTTTGTTCTGCATCTTCCAGCCATCACATCATCATCATCATCATCACTAAACGTTTCTGCTAAGTGGTAGATGGCATCCTCCTGTCCATCTGGAGCCTCAACGTGTGGCATGGCCTCGGTTTCAGGTTCTGGTAGCGGCAGCACTGCTGTATGGTTGACCCAAAATTAAAGGAGCTTACAATATGAATACAAACCAATTAGCTACTGTCACACAGTCATTCAATGTAATAAATGTTAAAGTAAACTATGTGTCTGTTTTATAGTGTTTAGTTGTTATATATTCAAGTCTGTAACAGAACAAGAAAAGAGACATGAATATCCGTCTGTACTGATTAACATGTATTATTATCTTCATATTATTGAGTCAAACGGGTGTAGAAAGAAAGATTTTTATGTCAACCGACCTTTACTTTATCACTGAAGAATGGCCTCCTCGCCATTAATCCCTTAATCTGTTTGTGTTCCACAGGTGTATAACAGAAGACGGATGCTGGGTGACTCCAGATCAACGAGCATCAAATCAGACAGGTTGGAGTCACTCAGTCGTTCTTTATCAGTTTCATCCTATAAATTAAATGACATATAACAGATAGCTACAATACAAAACTATTTCAATAAGTATAGAGATTAATTGATAAATTAAATTGAAAATGTTTAATTTAATTATTGTTCAGATACAGATAATGTTATACATAATCACTGATTATTATAATCACAATACAAACATATAATTATGCACTTGCCTGTCACGCAGAACTTACGTTGAAAATCCACACTACGCATCAACTGAACAGGATGGTAGTGTCAGCAACAGATCTACCAACAGGAAAAAGTTTGGAAGCTTTGACCTGAACTGTGCCGACAAGTCTGGCCAGCTCAGCTCAGCTTAGGTTTTCATCTTGCTGTAATTTAAAGCAAAGTTTTCAACAAAAGATGAAAGGAATTTGAACAGGAGATTATTTTAATCATAAACAAGAAATCCGTGGATTCACATATCTCGCCTAATGGGGGCTGGACGTAAAAATAAAAACGTCAATGGCGCTTAAATGAAAGTTTGTAAACATTTTAGTAACTAAAAACAACGGAGTTTGCCGTTTGCCGTTTGCTTTTGCTGAGATGACATCTAAGTGCATTTGTTTAAAAACAAAATGCCATTATATTTAAAACAAAATGCCATTCTATTAAAAACAAGAGGCCCAAGAGGGCCTGTGGATGCTCTACTGGCTAAAACGGCTCTTATATCAAGGGTTGTCGACATAAAATTCCCATCATTATTTTTTTAAAACATTGCAAAAACAACTGGGATAGGATGGCCTTAGATCGCTCACCTGGTAATCATGGGCATTAAGTCTGCTGTGTCTAGTCTGGCATGGGTATTTTTTAATTTGTCCCACTTCTTCTATGAATGAAATTTCATAAAAATGGGTGGGGGGTTATATTAACATTCTAAACAAATATGGTAAAGATCAGATAAAACATGAAGTAACTACAGATTTAACAAAGGGAAATACAATATAGCACTTTTCAACAAATCAAGGGCCATAACCTGTCGTTACTAACAATATCTAGCTGGTTTTCGAACTTGTCCAAGATTTTATTAATATTCCACGCTTTGCACAACTAGACATCATACTGAGGCTTCCTGCCAAATTTTGTAGAAATCCAACAAGCCGTTTAGGAGGAGTAGCGCCGACAAAGAAATTTAAAGTAAAAATGTCAAAGTGCCATAACTCAGCAAACTGGAACAGAAGTGCAATATGCACAACTAGACATCTAACCGATGCTTCCTGCCAAGTTTCGTCGAAATCCAACAAGGCGTTTAGGAGGAGTAGCGCCGACAAGAATTTTAAAAGTAAAAATGTCAAGGGGCCGTAACTTCATCAAAAATCAACGAATCGGAAAAAAACAGAATAGGCACAACTAGAAATCATAGCAATGCTTCCTGCTAACATGGCATTAACACCAAAAATAACGAAATCAAAAACCAAAAAAAAAATTAAAAAAAATAAATATCAATCAATCAAATAAACAAAAACATAAACAAAAAATCAAAAAAAAAAAATAATAATAATAAAAATAATAATAAAAAAAAATAATAATAAAAAAAAATAAAAAAAAATAAATATATATATATTAAAAAACAAAAAAAAAAAATACACTAATAATAATAAAAAGAAAAAAAGGCAAACCATCTGGTAAAGTTTGATAAAGATCAGATGAAAAATGATAGCCCTATATCGTAAAAACGAGGCAAAATATAGCATTTTTAACTAAATCAAGGGCCGTAACTCCGCTGTTACTGGTCTGACTGGTTTTCGAACTTGTCCGAGCTTTCATTGATATTAACAATCTGTTAAAGTTTGGTAAAGATCAGATGAAAAATGAGGCCCTTGGACAGTAGAGCTAAAAATCATCAGCTCCAAAAAGTAGGTCAAGGTCATAGATGAAATCCATGCATCCACAAAGATGCACTACCCAAGACACAAATATGTCAAAAAATAATATGTTTTCTTCCGAAGATTAAGCTATAAGGTAGGTTTAAAACATTTAGTGCATTATTATGAATTATAGTTCATGAGAAAGTGATGTAACTATAACAATTTAAGTTATCTGCCCTTTGCATGGATGGTGAAGGTCACATCCACATTTGCTTTGTGACGTTGCAATGTACCACTCAAGATACAACTATAAGCAAAGTTTGAAAGGTCTTAGTGCATACAGTTTGTAAAAAAGTGACATAAATGCCAAATTTGAAGGTAAAAATTATAAGGTTATCTGCCCTTTGCTTGGAGGGTCAAGGTCACTTCCACATTTGCCTTGTCACATTGCTATGTACCACTCAAGATACAGCTATAAGCAAAGTTTTAAAGGTCTAGTGCATACAGTTTGTGAAAAAGTGACCTAAACGCAAAAGTTGAACCTAAAATTTATTATGTTATCTGCCCTTTGCTTGGAGGGTCAAGGTCACTTCCACATTTGCTTTGTCACGTTGCGATGTACCACTCAAGATACAACTATAAGAAAAGTTTGAAAGCTCTAGTGCATACAGTTTGTGAAAAAGTGACCTAAACGCCAAAGTTGAAGGTAAACATTATAAGGTTATCTGCCCTCGCTTGGAGGTCAAGGTCACTTCCACACTTGCTTTGTCATGTTGCGATGTACCACACAAGTTACAACTATAAGCAAAGTGTTAAAGGTCTAGTGCATACAGGTTGTGAAAAAGTGACCTAAACGCAAAAGTTGAATCTAAAAATTATTAAGTTATCTGCCCTTTGCTTGGAGGGTCAAGGTCACTTCCACATTTGCTTGTCAAGTTGCGATGTACCACCCAAGATACAACTATTAGCAAAGTTTGAAAGGTCTAGTGCATACAGTTTGTGAAAAAGTGACCTAAACGCAAAAGTTGAACCTAAAAATTAGTAAGTTATCTGCCCTTTGCTTGGACGGTCAAGGCCACTTCCACATTTGCTTTGTCACGTTGCGATGTACCATCCATGATACAACTATAAGCAAAGTTTGAAAGGTCTAGTGCATACAGTTTGTGAGAAAATTACCTAAACGCAAAACTTGAACCTAAAAATTAGTTATCTGCCCTTTGCTTGGAGGGTCAAGGTCACTTCCACATTTGCTTTGTCACGTTGCGATGTACCACCCATGATACAACTATAAGCAAAGTTTGAAAGGTCTAGTGCATACAGTTTGTGAGAAAATGACCTAAACGCAAAACTTGAATGTTGAGGCCGCCGCCGCCGGAAAAGCAACACCTATGTCTCTTCTTTTTCTTCGAAAAGGCGAGACAAAAACACTGAAAGGCTGCTGAAGGATTGTTATCATTTAATGTTTTTCTCCAACATTAAATCACTTATTCAGTCCATGTAAACAGGTACTGAGATGTACTGTATCAAACTTAAATGTAATTTAATGTTCAATTTTCATATGACTTGTTAAAGTTTACGAAAGTTCAACCAAGCCCAAATGGATATTTCATGATAGAGGACAACTTACGAATTGCTTATCAGGTTTTAAGTTTGGTCCACTCTGGTTCAATCGCTTCTATGCCCACACTATCGACAGATGCCTTCAGTGCTGACACAAGTACTGACCAACGATGCAACATCCTCATCTCCAAAATCTGTTCACATAATAAACCATGTCAAACTTCAACTCTTCTGAGGATTGTGTGGACAATAACCGGTTTATACCCCCAATGTTTATGTTAAACACTGTTCCAAGGCGGAAGCCCCAAGTTAAATTAATATTGTAGTAGTCCAGTTTTGTCTTTTTGCGATATCTTCGTTCTATGTTGTATGTACGAAACTCAACCCATCCAATATGTTAATTGTGTTACTCTTTTCCTGATATAATTAACATATTTTATTCTATTGAAAATTAGGTTTTAGGCTGATGTGATTTAAGAGTTTAGGCTGATGTGATTTAAGATGCTTAAAAGCTGATGTCTCAGAGTTTAACTACTATTATTTATTCAAAACAGTGTTTAAAATTACTATAATTAATAACTGGCCATTCATTTTGAACCTATACTAAGTTAATGAGATTGCTGTAGTTTGATAAAAGCAAACATACCAATGACAAGTCTAAATACAATATAATTTTGTGATTGTTAGCCTTTAATATTACCATCCAACTCTTTGGGCCATTTGTCAACCGAAAGGAATGATGTCGCCTTGAATAGATGTAGGTCTTCATCAAATCTCGCATTTATTGATTTAATGAGCTCATTCAGAAATTTCTGACGGATTCCAACCATGCTTACTGGGTCTGGTTTCTCATCATCATTCAGCTTTTCAAGAAATTTCCGCAGATATGAACCCTCACTGCATAGAGAGTTAGCAAAAAAGCACATACAAAGCATGCGACTATGCACCAAAGATTAGTAAGCAATCTATGTCATAGAGAATTATAGGAATAGAGTGCACAAACATACACACACTGTTAGCAGCATTTACATTAATGTTGACTTGTACTGTAGAAAAGAATGTTAGTAGCTAAATTGCACAGTAATTAGAGCTAGCATAGTTAATATATATGTAGACTATTTTATAAGCTACCGGTAAGAAAGCATGCACACAAAGGATAATGAAAAACACAAGCTAATCTACAACATCATCACCAGTTACACATTATTTATTTATAATACTTTTTTTGATATTTACGGAGAACTGACTTCGCGGACTCCAGTTCTATCCAGACTTCACTTAACGTGCTGTTGGAATTCTGAATCACCAGGGACACAAAGCTCAAGCATTGCGTTTCTATAAGCCATAGGCTTTCGACACAATCGAGCTAAAATAAAAAGGTTTAAACTAAAATCATAAATAGAATTTAATTTATTAATTTCATATGATCTTATTTTTTCCCCCAATACCTGCTCTAGATGCTGAACAATAGCATCACAGCCAAGATGTAAATGTTTCAGTGCTGTCTCACTGTGGGGAAGCCAACGGGTTCCACCAATTCTAGTCGGAATCAGCATGTTTTTGCCCAACGATGTAAAGGAATCCTCTGTAAATTGGCTGTACCTGAAGATTACAAAAGCAAGATCACATCATTTTTATTTTATTTTAGTATAATAGTATTTAGAGCTTCTGAAATGTTGACGCTGGAAAATATGCTTCACAAGGTATCAGGTGTACCATACCGGAGATATTATTATCATATTTTACATGTCATCTGCGCCCCGCACCCATGCTGCATGCATGTGTGTACTTTTTTTCAAATAAACTACTCCATGAAGCACAATCAGCGTTTTAGCTAAAGGAAGTTGTTGTATATATTTTTTTATATAAAAGTAATATATGCACAGGAAGAAAATTACTTCGAAATATTTTGATTTCTAATAAACTGAAACACTAAACATTATTTTCTGATATTATTTAACAAGTGTAGTACTCACTTGTAGAAAAAATAGAGATTCACCATTCCTAAGCTACTCCAAACTACCTCCTGTTTTTTCCTTTTACATCCACTATGTTTTTTCATTTCTACTTTTTTTTCACTAGCACATTCGCTCTTCCTCTTTTCATTCGCATGGAAGACATGTCCTTGGTTTATGTATGCTCTTTCGAGCAGAGCCTCGAGAATATTCGGTGTCCTTTTTACGCTTACACTCTGTATATCGACATGCTGACGACAGTCTTGTTCCTGTTTCTATTATTGACAATTACATAAACCGTTCTAGAGACAATGCTGTCGTCGTTGTGTCGACCTACAGATTCAATCAAAGTATGTTATGTATTAGCTTGCACCTCCTTCTTCTCCTCCAAATATATGTTTCCCCTCTGTGCTTGCAACATGTACACAACTGAAAAATTGCATCGTTTGATAAAACGACCATACACACGCCTAATCACAGGTAAAACGTATCTGGAAAATATTTTTTTTGTAAAATGCACAATGTTTGCTTTTTATATCATAACGTTAATAACTTGGCTATTAACAATTCTTCAAATGGCAGACGACGTTCATCCAAATCGTGGCCCGATTCCTGGCCCAGATAGCACCAACACTTCATCTAGCTCAAATTATACCCATGACAGTACGTCACTTTTCTATCCGATTCCTTAAACTTCTCACAAATCAGTCGGTTATACATAACAATGTATACTGAAAGGAAAAAGAAACGCAGGGTGCGTATTTCCGCTATATATTGTATGTTTAATATGCAACTGCTAATCGAATGGTACAGGGCGACATTATGCCTGTCCTTTTAGAAAGAAGGTTTAAACAGCACTGAACACACCCATGGTTACCCCTTTAACGTTTCATTATCGTCGGAATGCGCATTTGGCTCAAGCAGGTGACCAAACTTAGGCTTTAAATGTTGCAATCACTTAACATTAAATACAGTACTGAACTGGCTCAATTTTTCAAAGAGGAACTTCAGCATTTATGAATTTCTTGTTACAATGTGTACTGTGATTAAAACGTCTACAACATCACAGTTGTATCCTTTCTCTAACTAACTGCACTTTTTTTTTTTTACAAAACATCTTGGGATTTCCTTGGAATATATATGGAATTAAGTGTGCAGTATATGCATCCTGCGTTTTTTTTTCCTTTCAGTATACAAAGCATTTTAGCTAAGATGGATCTTTTAAAAACGGAGCTTTACCAATTTGATATTAACTTTTTCCGAAACCTGGTTAAATGATTCGGTTGATACGAATGACCTCACTTTTCCGTCTTTCCACACACCTACGTAAGGACCGTCTCAGTGATAGTCATGGCGGTGTTATGGTATACATCAAAAACTCTCTTCATCATGTCCGTAGAAAAGACCTCGAACTCAACCACCTTGAATGTATTTGGATAGAGCTTTGTCTGAACAAAAAACGATTAGTGTTAGGTACATTTTATAGACCACCTAATTCCGACGCTTTATACAATAGAAGTATAGAAGTCTCAATCAACCTTGCAGTTGATACAGGCATTAAGGATATTATAATTGTGGGGGACTTCAACTTCAATATGCTTTCTCAACAAACCGCACGAACAGTTAACTCACTCTGTCAACAATTTGGCCTTGAACAGGCAATTAAGGACGCAACTCATTTTACCGAGACCTCGGCTTCTTTTATTGATCTTCTTTTTGTTTTCGAAACAAATAGTCTAATTACTAGTGGAGTTGCCGTGCCTTTTCTAGACCAGGACACAAGATAGCACTGTCCAATCTACGGCATTTTTTAAGTTAAAAAAGCCACAGGCAAAATCAATTACACGGCGGATTTGGTTATATGAACAAGGCTATTATAATCGCATGAGAGATCATGCTACAATGACTAACTGGAATGACTTAATCCACGATGATATCAATATATATGCACTTAATATAACACACAAGATTATTGACTTGAGTAACCAGTTCATTCCCAATAAGACCGTTCGAATAAGGCATTGCGAGCCTTCGTGGATAACTAATAACATCAAACGCCAAATCAGGGCTAGAAAACGTGCCTATAAAAAGGCTAAACAAACCAAATCTGAATACCATTGGAACAAATTTAAATTGTTACGTAATAAAGTTATTTCAGAAATTCGTACCTCCAAGCAACTATGCTTTGATAATATTGCAAATAAATTAACAACTATAAATACTTTATCCAAGGATTGGTAGAAAACTCTCAAATCACTTATAAAATCTAACGAAAAATCATCATTACCTCCCCTCAACAATAACGGTTCCATAATTACAGATGATTATGAAAAGGCAAATATCTTGAATGATTTTTTCCAAAATCAAACTTTATTGAACGAAAACAATACCGATCTTCCCAACTTCGAACAAGTCATTACACATTCTACACTCGATACACTTACGCTGCTAGTTGATGAGGTTCACCAGGTCCTATACTATCACTACCTTCCGGGAAAGCAACTGGCCCAGACGAAATAAACAATCGGGTTTTGCGGGAACTTGCTAACGAGCTCTCTGTCCCACTATGTGATCTCTTTAATAAATCAATTGTTTTAGGCATTTTCCCAGATACTTGGAAAGAGTCCTTTGTATGTGCAGTGTTATAAGCAGGTGATCCATCACAAGTAAATAATTATAGGCCTATTTCGCTTTTGAGTGTCATTGATAAAGTTTTTGAAAGACTACTTTTCAATTTCTTAAGAGATGTTAACTTTCTTTCTGCTTGGCGATTCTACTGTTAACCAACTCACATATTTGTACAACTCATTTTGTCAGGCAATTGACGCCGGAAAGAAAGTCCGGGTAGTATTCTTTGATATAAGTAGAGCATTTGATCGTGTTTGGCACAAAGGTCTCTTGTTTCTACTCAAGGCTGATGGTATTTCTGGTCATATTATTAAACTTATTGCTGACTATCTTAGTAACAGACGACAATGTGTGGTTATTCCTGGACAAAAATCTAAATCGAACAAAATGAACGCCGGTGTTTCACAGGGTTCTATTTTGGGCCCCCTTCTCTTCCTTGTATATATTAATGACATTGTTTCAAATATTAATTCAAACATTCGTTTATTTGCTGACGATACAAGTTTGTACCTTATAATTGACAAGGATAGTAACGTCATAAATACAGCGAATATAATTAATCAGGACATCCAAAAAATAGTTGAATGGGCGGAGAAATGGCTAGTTACTTTCAACCCTTCTAAAACTAAATCTCGCAAAAGAAACCCACTTCATCACCTACCCCTTGTAATGTCAAATGAACAAATATCTGAAGTAATCTTCCACAAACACCTTGGTATCAATCTCTCGAATGACTGTTCCTGGCATTCACACATCAAATATGTAAAAGATAAGGCATGGAAACGCATTAATATCATGCGTAAACTCAAATTTCAGCTTGATCGGAAATCTTTAGAAGTTATTTACACTTCTTTCATAAGACCTCTATTAGAATATGGTGACGTCATCTGGGACAATTGTACCAATTATGAAAAACAAGACCTTGATAAAATCCAAAACGAAGCTGCATGTATAGTCATAGGGGCAAAAAAAAATGGTATCTATCCACGACCTTTACAAAGATATTGGTTGGGAAACACTTGAGACTCAAAGAAGTAAACACAAACTTATACATTTATATAAAATGGTCAATAGTGCAACTCCTCCTTATCTTATATCACTAGTACCCCCTATGGTCAGTGCAGCATCAAATTATAGGTTAAGAAATTCAGATGACTTCCAAGTACCATTCTCTCGTACACAATTATATTCAACTTCTTTCCTACCTTCTGCTATTCGAGATTGTAACAATCTCCCTGTTGATGCACGTAACTCCAGCTCTATTATTACCTTTAAGCAACACCTCAATCGTGACAAAATTCAAATTCCTAAATATTATTGCACGGGAAACAGAAGAGCACAGATACTCCATGCACGCTTACGAACAAATTGTAGTTCTTTGAACGAAACTTATTCAATAAAAGCATCGTCGAATCTCCTCTTTGTAGATGTGGAAGGGTTGAAAGTACTCACCATTTTATCTTGGAATGCCCATTATACGATAATTCACGTGTGACCTAATTACAGGAACTGAATCTACTGTGCCCTGTTACCTTAAATAATGTACTATTTGGCGACTTAAAAGCCCTTCATACGATGTGAATTCAAATATATTTAAATCGGTCCAGAAATACATATTGACTAGTAAACGGTTTTAGGTTATATAGGGAGATGCAAGCAAGACGAACTTGTTTCATTGGTGTGCTCCTAAACGCCTAAACCCTAGCGGCTATGTCTTCTGTGCGAATCCCGTTCCTTTATATATTTTTTATAGGTTTTTCCTTGCTACCTTTCTCTACTTTTCTTAATTCATACCCATATTATTTTCGTTATTTTCGTTTCTGCATTCTCTAATGTAAATCGATTATTTTTTATTCCTTAAATTGTTGCTACATTTTTTTTCCTCCTTTTAGTATTAGCATTATTTCTATCGATTGATACAAGCATATTTATATTTCAAATTTACCGATATTTCTTTTTTTTTTTTTTTTTTTTTCAGCCCTTCTACAAGGCCCATTTATTTGGCTTTTAACAACATGGATAATAATATGCTAATATGAGAGTTATACAAGATTTTACAAAATCAATACATGTATTCCATAAATACTCTCATACTCTTTCACTCATTTTTGTAAAAACTGCTGTCACTCTTATAATGTATTAAAGCATTTTTTTAATGGACCCTCTCTTTATCCTATAAAAGAGTAGGAAAAAAAGAAGAAAAAAGAAATACTCGAATCTGTGTGCACGGTTACCCATATAATACAATATCAATAATATGTTACATTATGGAAGATGTTATTGTCAGGGTCTAGTCACATGTCTTGTTTGTTACAATAGTAGATCTTTTACTTATTAATCCATTTATATATTTTTTTTTAACCTTTGTTTTACGAGAGCCCGGATATAACACAAGTTCTGTGGAAGGGACTAAACTGGTGTTTATTAAATTTAATCTTGGAATAAAGTTTTGTATTTGTTCCAAATTTTTTCAAAGGTTTTTAAGGTATTATCTTTAACTGCTATATATTTTTTTGCCCTGAAGGAGTGTTTAAGTCTGTTGTGAAGTGCAGTAATAGATAATGGAGAAGTTAGTTTTTTGGACGAGAAAATATAGTATTTAATTTCTAATATGATATTCAAATCAGCTAGTATATATTGTTCTCCTATATTAAATATAAATAATTCTTCAATAAAAGGCAAAGTAATACTGTTCCTTATAAACCATGATTGTATTTTTTGAAAAAATGATCTTGTTGAAGGACATGTCCAGAGTAAATGAATAATACTTTCCTCTTGATTACAGTAAAGACATAATGAGCTTGGGACAGCTTTAATTATTTTCAAGTATTTCCTTGTTGGTAAAATTCTATGATTAATTCTGGCTTGAAACCATTGTAATGTTGAACTATATTTATATTTGAAAGGTGATAAGAATATGTCTTTCCATGTTTCCTCTGAAATATTATAAATTTGCTCCCATTTAAATTTGAACTGGGTACTTCATCATTATTATTTAGAACATTGTAAAAGTTTTGCATTTTTTTATTGTTCATAGTTATGCAATTTTTCTTTGCTATTTTTTTTATTGCTCGAGTTATTCCATGAAACTGTAGAAAGTTGGTTTTTAGGTTGTATACTTTTTTTAATTCTGTTTCTGTTAAAAATTCTCCTTTTTCTGACACTATATCATTAATAAAATATATACCTTTTTCATTCCATAGTTTATTTATTATGGGTTTTCCACCTACTAACAAATTATTATTTTGAAATATTGGCGTCTGAAGAAAATTTACCGATATCTTATCCTTACCATATTCAACCAGTGGATAAGAACTCTATAATAGTTTATCTTTCGTTCTGATCCTTTTGTTTTTGTGTACAAATTTTGTGTATTGTTGTAACTATTTGGAAATAAATTTGTCCTCCATCTGTACTCATTTGTGCTAGGTTTATACATTGTACGCCTCTTTTTTGTTTTCATAATCACACTGGATAATGAGTCGTGGAAAGCGAGCCGAACAGTTCGATGGTTAGTTCTCTGCCGGTAACGTGGTTGATGATCCCACCTGGAAAAGTCAGTGGTTGCCTCCCAGCAGATCCAAAGGGTGTACGTTCAGCTATTCAGTGACGTCACATATCGTTGAGTGACTCGATTGGTTGCAGAAAAGGCCGTACACAAGACGTTCGTCAGATAGAGGAACAGATCACAGCCTCCGGGAAACAGGACTCATTTTTATACGCTTTATACTGCTGTTGTCGTAGATAATGCAAAAATCACAAAAAAAAAAAAAATAATAATAATAATAATAATAATTATCATATCTTTTTTCCACCAGGCGTATGCAAATTGCAAGTTCGTTGTATATATGGTGGCGGTAGATTGTTTGTTACTGCAAACAGTTCACACTAGGAAATTGAAAATGGTATCAAAATAAAAACAATATCCTGTTTGTAATGACAGTAGTTAGACTACATCTTCAACTCAAATTTATTCAATTTGCAAAAACAATGAAAATAATAATTATTGAGTCATTCGAGAGGCAATTAAAACTGTAAATAACAGTGAGTCACATTAGAAAAATATTATTATTCGACAAGTGCAGAGCTAAATATAATTGTTGTCATTCTGCGGATGATGTCCATAGCTACTGCACTTATTATTTAATAACTATTCTGAAAACCATTTATAGAGGAATAATCTGTTGGAAACCATCTACTCGATGGAGAAATGTCTATTACGCCATAATGTTCGCCAACTGTTATAATTATCGTTGTTGTGCACTATGTTTTCAGCTCCTGCTGCTATTATTTAACTCCAAGGCTGTTGGTGTAATCGTGTTTTATGATGCTAACCATGTATTTGGAGTGTTTAGGCAATATGTTTTCTTACTGCGGATAAGTATATCTCAACAGTTTGTTGATATCAGCTAATTTTAACTTGCTGCCGTTGACTGTTGTTGCTAATAAAAGTTGTCGTTCTGACAATGGAGGCAATGCATATTCATGACCCAGAGCGGTAGGTTCCGTCATACTGTCGGGGCGTGCGTCTATGATAGTGCGGAAGCATTGTCTTGGTTTTCGCATTATTTTTCATTTGAATTAATACTGTTTAACAGTTTAAAATCAATTCATGCCTCCTTTCTTCTAAATTGACTGTTTATAAAACATCCTATGCTTTTCGTCTAGCGATCAGCTTTACAATTATTCAGTTTGCGTACAATGATGTCTTCATTACATATTTTTATATACGAATGCTGTTGCTGCTGATGCTTAATTATGATTGGATCTCTATCACTTCTTTCAAGATTTATTTTGTTTCATTCTCTCGAACATTTTGCCCTATATTTCAGTTTGTGTAACCATAGAGTCCTCCAGTGTTGGTATTTTGTGTAACCATCGAGTTGTCTTAACACCAGTCAAAAGTTATGTCGGTATCGGATGCAATGTGTGGAACAGGTCATAGAGTCCTCCAGTGTTGGTATTGTATGTAAAGTTCCACTTTTTACTTGTTATACGAGAAAAACATTCGCTACATATCAGCTTTGTGATTTTCGAAACTATGTCGTGTAGAGTTTGGGAATATCTCCCTACATTTGTTTAATACATTCATATTTAATGCATCGGCAGTGCTTTATCAGTGGTGTCCATATTCAAAACATGGACAAAAGTTATATATTTATCATAATGCCTCAATTTAAGGGTATTCCATTTGATCATTGGTTTATTGTTGGGCCAATCCTTTTAGATCGATGAGGTTTCATTATCCTGCACCAGGTTGATGTTTTATTTATACTGCACCAGGTATTTTTTGCAAGGGGTTCATTGCTGTGCAGTTATCTGTTTCTTTTCGGCCTGTCCCTAGTCAATACACAGCCCTTTAAACCAGTAAGTGCATGGTCACCAACTTATAAAACCCTTCTGTGCTGTGTCGATTCAAAATAACAACTTCTCTGCAGGGTTCCACACTACAGAGTGTGTGTGTGTGTGTTTGTGTAGCTCTGGGGTTTATAGTCAATAGTCATAGTCAAAGTTATATAAACTCCAAAAGGTATATTGCACAATAGAACCTGGGCAGGTTGCAAATTGTATTTTAATAACACATTTCCTCCAAGTTTTAGGTTGTCATACAAGAAGGTGATAAATGAGATAAATGTCGTTCCAATAGTCAGCATCACATGACATCTTTCTGTATTAGTTAAAGGAAGTTTACACAGTTGTGTGGCTAACTTTTTTAATGCGGGCTAGTTTACTTGAAAAGGATACATGTTCTTCGTGTATTGCTGTCGGAGTGTTACATGGTTTAGCCTTTATGATTGATTCACAAGTCTAAGAACCGATCGTAGGTTAAAGGTCAAAATGCAGTTAAAGACCTGTTCAGATTAGACATAAACTTGATTATCAAGGTGGCAACAGTTATTACAATTGGGTAAATGTGCATATTATATACAGACAAATGTATATCAGTTGTTTGCTGACTGAAATGAAATAACAGTGGCACACGAAACAGGAGGAAAGGATACATGCTTCATCAGAAATCATTCAATGTTCAAGGTCTGAAATAGAGTAACATGTACACTTTACACTTATAATATTTTTTATTTCTGCTGCTAATTTATGACAACTTCGAAACGTTTAACAATCAATTTGGGTTTGACGCCACACATTAAAGGTTACAATCTTCCTCAAGCCTTTACATAATGCATATTTTTCTGACATGTATTTATATTGTCAATGTCTGATGCATCAACTCATGTGATCCTTGGGAACTGGTTTAGAGAAATACCCATTAAAGGTTCTTAGAAAGCATGTTAGGCTTCTGACCGAGTTTATGGAGTCAATTTATATAATGTGGTCGTTATTTGGTCTCCTATACTTTCTAGGCTTTCATGGCGTTAGCCTAACTACCCTTTTGCAAAAGAAAGGGCCAGAAAGTGACAAAACAGTTAAGCTGTTACGGCGATAATAGTTATTGGGGGCCCTGTTCTGCTACAAGAATACATTCAGGCTGATGATACCTGTCTTGAACCGGATGGTGTTCATTTCTCAAATATGGGGAACAACTTGTTTCTTAACCTGTTTCCGGCTGATTTTGAGTGTTTCATTAAAAATGGGCAGCGATAAGGAAATATATACTTTTTTGGCACCGTTTCTGTTTTGGGCATGGCATTCGGATATTTTGCTTTTGATACGCACTCTTCGCTGCTGCCAAAAAATTGTTTCCTCCGTTTTTGGCGATGGATGGGAGCCTGGACACTCAATGATGCGCGTGTCCGCCGAATTTTTCACTAAAAGTAGGCAGTGATAAGGAAAATATATTCCTTTTTGGACCGGTTTTGTTTTGGGCGTGGCATTAGGATACTTTGCTTTTGGTGGTCACTCTTCGCTGCTGCCAAAAACTGTTTCCCCTATTTTTGGCGGTGGATGGGAGCCTGAACACTCTAGGACTTGGAGTGTTCGGGCACCCATCCATATGGCGGGCAGCGAAGGTGTGAAAAGGAAGGACATATACGTTTCAGTTTAACTTTATTCAGCTCCTGTATACACAGAGACTGAATTGTAATCTAAACATAAATTATATACAAATTTGCTGTCCGTACGAATTGCTAAAAAACATTTTAAATTGATTGAATTCGGTGCACTTGTAATTATGCTTGAATATCAACCGTGCTTTCAACACTTGCTTAAATGCTTATCAGAAAAGTTGCTTTCATAATGAACATTTAATTTGGTGCACATGTATTTATGTCCTTAATATTGTAATATTCAATTTGCTTTATTGCTTAATGCTTTCTGCTGTAAGGGCTTGCCATAATGGTCTTTTGTGCTTACCGGCAGCCCAATTGTTAAACATTCAATCCATGCCACGCCCAATATTTGCCAATAAAGTTTAAAAAAAATAATATTTTTATGTGTTGTTATTACAGTGCTCTCCAATAATACTGACTATAATATCTGTTATAGTCAAAAGATATTGGAGGCAACTCTAGCTGTAGATAATTATTGAGATTGAGTAAATTTCACGGTGCATTTTCTACATGCACACCGGCTGTCAAGATTTTAACAGAGAGGTATGATGTTTTTTGAGCTTTTAACTGTAAGCTCAAAAAACATCATTGAAGACCAGCAGAGCTTATCATCTCACACCACAATTAATTTTCCATAGGGTCCCATTGTAATGTTTTTGTTCGTGGCATAGAGATAAAAAATATTTTGCAAAATGTAGTTATGCTTAAATTCTTCATTGATCCAATATCTGCATGTTATTAACTTTTAACAAATATTTACCAGATTGAACTTTTTTTTAATTTCATGTTTGCGTGACACCTATCAAAATTTAGACAAAAATACAACCCTGTGGAGATTAGATCCATGATGTGTAAAATGAGGCAGAACTAGCTAGAAATCTTATATCAACATGCATTTTTCTGTTATCTCTTCCAAAAATGCTGTAGATTTAGAACCTGGTAAAGATAAATCAATGTATCCTGTAAAATGTAGAAAAGCGAATTTGTTTTTTTATCTACCACCTTCATCTGTAGGGCACGAGTATTCAAGGGAGATAATAGTGGTGTGAGTCCTTTAAGGAATGGCGAGTTGTCCGTCGTCCGTCGTCTTCCGTTAACGTTTGCCTTGTGAACACTCTACGGCCTTCATTATTAATTGGGTCTTTACGAAACGTTTCCAGTGTATTTATATCAATGAAAGCTCGGACAAGTTCGAAAACCAGCCAGATCGGATTAAATTTACCGAGAGTTGTGGCCTTTGTTTTGCTGAAATATGCCATTGTGAACACTCTAGCATCTTCATTTATTACTTGTCTTTACCACACTTGCAAAGATTGTTATTATCAATGAAAGCTCGGACAAGTTCGAAAACCAGCCAAATCGGATCAGTAACACCGGAGTTATGGCCCTTGTTTTTTTTGTCTTGTGAACACTCTAGCACCTTCATTTATTATTTGATCTTTACCAAACTTGCACAGATAATTAATATTGATAAAAGCTTGGACAAGTTCAAAAACCAGCTAGATCGGACTAGTAACACTGGAGTTATGGCTCTTGTTTTTCTGGAAAATGCCATTTTTTGCCTTGGAAACATTCTATCACCTTCATTTATTATTTAATCTTTACTAAACTTGCACAGATTGTAAATATCAATGAAAGCTTGCAGAAGTTCGAAAACCATCCTAATCAGATATGTAACACCGGAGCTATGGCCCTTGTTTTTTCTGAAAAATGCCGTTTTTTGCCTCGTGAACACTCTAGCACCTTTATTTATTAATTGATCTTAACCAAACTTGCACAGATATTTAATATTGATGAAATCTCGGATAAGTTCGAAAACCAGCCAGATCGAAACAGTAACACTGGAGTTATGGCCCTTGTTTTTTCTGAAAAATGCCGTTTTTTGCCTTGTGAACACTCTAGCACCTACATTTATAAACTTGCACAGATTGTTAATACCAATGAAAGCTTGGACAAAATTTGAAAACCAACCAAATCGGATGAGTAACATCGGAGTTATAGCCCTTTTTCCCCCCGAAAAATGCTGTTTTTTACATAGTCTATTTCGGTCATTCTCCGGTCATATTCCGGTATCTTTCGATGATTAATGTCACAAAAACACATATTTATTAATATATTAATTAAATAACTATACATTTATGCCAATTTAGATCATAAATAGTGTATTGAAAAGTATAGTCCGGTAATTCTATGGTGTATTCCGGTAATTCTATGCACCCATCAGATATTAATGAAATGAAAGGGCTAGCCTTAAAGGGACACTGTCCGTAAGTAAGCAGATATTGAGCATAACCAAATAACTGGCTGACTTTTATTCAGTGAAATGTATACATGAAAACATGAGGATAGACCCTAAGAAGTATGTAGGAATACATTCGTGAGTTTGAAAAAAAAAAGTTTTAATTATTATATGTAAATAAAGTGGGACCCACAATATTTACCTTTTCTGAGATCACGTGACTTCCATTAGCGCATTAGGTTTTCACCATAGTATGTATTGCGAAATATGTATAGCCCGCTTAGCTCAGTTGGGAGCGTTGTCGACCACTTTACGCTCACGCACACTATTATTCCGATGAGTGTAATTTTAGTTTGGGCTGCGAGTTCAAACGCACAAAGCGGATTTACTTTTTTTTGTACCGCGATTGAATTCCGTTAAACAATCTTGCTTTTAATTAGTAAATATTCAATAATGTTTAGTGTGTTATGTTTGCGAACATAATTATTGTGTGTTTTATAAGCTAAAAGTTACGGACAGTGTCCCGATATTATTCACGACTTTTGTAGTCAATAATGGCACGAATAAATTGCTAGCAACTTGTATCAGATTACACTTCAGGCTATATTGCAATGATGTTCTAGGTTTATTCATTGCTTACATTTTGGATCTTTAGAAATGATTAATAGTGACAAAATGTGAAACAAAATGACTGATATGTGTGTAAAGACTTAGTTAACAACACTGTGAAAAAATATTTGAAATAGAGATTTTAGTTTAGAAGAAAATAGCAAAAAACTGAAGTTTTTTCAAGTTTTTCTTTGTTTGAATCACAGACCTAATAACAAATTATTAATATGTCTGTGTTTGAATAGATCACTTTTTTGGATATAAGGTGTTTTGATACTCTCCCAAAGAGTATTAAAGGATTAAAGGATTACTGTGGATAAATGCCATTGTCTGTCAACATGAGCAACAAAGGTGAAATAACAATGAAGCCAGCCAAACCATTTGCAAAGGGAAACTCTGGCAACACAGCCTACTGTTATCACTCACCAACTTGAGGGATTAACAGATGACATGAAACACCTTAGGGAAGATTTCAAAATGGTTATGAAGAAAGATGATATGGAAATCTTCATAAAAGACACTGTGAAATCAATAATCTCAGACCTCTATGAGAAACATGGAAGTTACCATTGACATTAAGGTTACAGAGAAAACTAAGGTATTAAATGAAAAGTTGGCACAAATTCAGAAGGAAAATGACCAGCTGAAAAAAGACATTACCACCTTAAAATCTCAAATGTCAAAGACAACAAGTCTAAGCCACGAGACTGAAATAAGATCAAAGGAAGCTCTAGCTAAGGCCAACTTCAACGAGCAATACTCGAGAAAAAACAATTTCAAGATCTTCAATATTGAAGAGCAGCCAGGAGAATCTGTGGATAACCTTCAGTATAAAGTATGTGACTTGATGGAAGCCAAGGGGGTTACACTTGATTCCTCTAAGATTATAGCCCTCCATCGTATCCCTGGGAAGGAAAACCACCAACGACCTGTACTCGTAAAGCTACTGAACAACAATGAGAAGGCAAAGGTCATGAGAAAGCGAAAGGAATTCAAGGAGTCAGGACACCGCCTCGTAGATGATGTGACAAAGCTTAATGCAGAGCTTATAAAAACACTATGGGACCATAAGGAAGTAGAACAAGCGTGGTACTTAAACGGATCCGTATATGGGAAGACCAACTCAGGAACACGTCAAAAGTTTGACATATTTGATAATATCAACAGTGTGTTGAGAAAATAGGTCAGGAAGTGAAATTTATAGAACTAAGTGAGATTTTGTATGGATCACTTCTTTACAGTTACAAAGTGTTTTTAATTTGGGATTGTGTCTGTTTGTGATACTATGGTTTCTGTTATCTGTGAAACAATTTAGAACTCAGTGAGACATTCATGCATCACTGCATAATAATTTATTACATATGTGTAACTAAACTGTCACCTGGTCTATGACGGTGTACATGCCAACAGTTGTATATTTTAGAACTCAGTGAAACATTTATGGGTCACTCGATATAGCCTATAATAATTCACAACTAACTGGAATTATCACATCTTGTGAATATTTGATATGGATTTACCCCATGACACAGGTGCATAACCTTTTATTTACTTAAATGACCTGATGGTATATTGACAGCGAAATATACCCTTGTTGCATATAATAGCCAATCATTAACTCTGCTGTAAATAAACAGTTATTATAAATACTCCCCAATAGCCAACCATTAACCCTGCTGTATACATGTATAAACAGTTATTATAAATACTCCCCTTTTGCACATTACCCAATTATTGTCCCCATCTTGTATAAAAAACTACATATACAATGACTCCATGTACTCCATGCCACATGTGATCAGTGGTGCTTCCCAACTGATTACAAACATGCTAACATACTCTCTGTGATATATGACCCAGTTAAACCAATGCATTTTTGGAAAAAATAATCGAAATGATCCCATGTAACAGGACCCTTACATTGGCCCCATTGCGCATTACACTACTCCCATATACATTGACTCCTTTGAGTTTAAACTTTACCACTTATTGCATTTAACTTAAAATGTGTATTTATTGTTTAAAATTACTCTGCATTATAACTACCTGTTGCTCCAAATGACCCAATTATTGAACCATTTGTTTATAACATTTTACTATACCATCCCCCTTGCTGCATTTGACCTAAAATTGGAACCCATTATTTAAAAGAATTTCATATTAGTATATAGTAGCTCAAATAATGCAATTATTGAATGGTTAATCCATCTGTTTTATAAACATTTAATTGTATTCCCAGTTGCAGATGATACATTTAACATTCCCTCCAAAGTTTATAATCCAATCAATAAGAAGAGTTTACCATATTCCCCATGTCTCTGTATGTTACATTACTGACCGTAATTTTCATAAATATTGCCTTTTTTGTAAGTAATATTCATTCTTTGTTTTAAAAAAAGACTTTACTGTTACCCAGTTGTTTTAAGTCTTAACAATAATGCTTCCTTTTAAACCAAATATTGAATACATGAATAGATAAACTAAATTCAGATTCATCAAAGAAATGAATAGATTATAATATTCAGCTTATTTTAAGTGAAGACCAAAATGTTAGTTTTTATCACTCCATTACCTTTTTCATATGCAAATATATTTTATCATTATTTTGCATCTCCATTTACACGTTTGTTTATCACACTGCAAAATGTTGTTCAATGTGTTCTCATTTGGGCCCTTTCTTGTTTTACATATAACCTTTGTTGATGGAACTTAAACTGTTATCGTTCAACTGTCAGGGTCTTGGCTCTGTCTCAAAACGAATAGATGTATTTAACTATCTAAAATCTAAAAACTGTGATATATACTGTTTACAAGATATTCATTCATCAGTGGCTAAAGAGAAATTTATTCGCACTCAATGGGGTAATGACTGTCTTTTCAGTTCAGGCACATCAAATTCCAGAGGTGTGGCAATATTATTTAACAAAAACATTGATTATAAAATACACACATACACAGCTGACCCTGAGGGAAACTTTATTATTGTGGACTTAACAGTAGATAATAATCGATTTACATTAATTAGTTTATATGGACCAAACTCGGATTCACCTTCCTTTTTTGAGACCATTATGAATATTACAGTGAAGTTTAACAATGATAAATTCATAATATGTGGAGATTTTAATATTGTTCAAGACCCATTAATAGACTATTTTAACTATAAAAATATAAATAATGCAAAGGCGCAAGAAAAGGTTTTAGAAATTATAGAACAATTTAATTTAATAGATCCATATCGAGAAATTTACCCAACACTTAAACGATATACATGGAGAAGAAAAAATCCTATTAAACAGGCTAGACTCGATTTTTTTCTCATGTCTGAAATACTTTTCTCATTAGTAAATAAATGCACAATTGAACCAGGGTATAGGTCAGACCACTCAATGATCATTTTAAATATCTCATTTACACCTTTTAAAAAAGGAAAACCCTTATGGAAACACAATAATTCCCTACTTGCAGATATAGATTATTTAAATACCATTAACAATAAAATCCAGGAGGTAAAAATGCAGTATGCACTTCCAGTCTACAATCTTGAGACAATAGATAATATTTCAGATAAAGATTTACAGTTTGTGATTGATGATCAGCTCTTTCTTGAAACTTTGCTAATGGAGATTAGAGGAAAGTCCATATCATACTCATGTTTTAAAAAAAAAGAAAGGGAAAGTTTAGAAAATGAAATCATCAAAAACATAGAACAGATTGAACTTAATGTCACTAAAGACAATATACAAGAGCTTGATGATTTAAAAAATTCACTAACCGACATTCGTAAAGTTAAGATGCAAGGTCATATGATAAAATCTAGAGCACAAATTATAGAAAATGATGAAAAACCTACCAATTATTTCTGTAAATTAGAGTCGCATAACTATACAAGTAAAATAATACCGAAAATAGAAAAAAGTGATGGCAGTTTTATAACAGATCAATTTGAAATATTAGATGAAGCAAAACTTTTCTATCAAAAGTTATATTCTTGTAAAGATTCAGAATTAAATGACATTAATCTTGAAAATGAACTAAAGGACTATGATATTCCAAAACTTAACAAAGATGAGTCAAATGCACTCGAAGGACAGATTACTTATGATCAAGCTTCAGCTGCCCTTAAGTCAATGAAAAATAATCGCAGTCCTGGTACTTCAGGATTTGGATCGGATTTTTATAAAGTTTTCTGGAAGAAATTAGGATATTTCGTTATAAGATCAATAAATTTTGGATTTGAAAAGGGTGAATTATCAGTTACACAAATAGAAGGAATAATAACGTGCATTCCTAAAGAAAAAAAGTCTCGTTATATTTTAAAAAATTATAGACCCATCTCATTGTTGAACTGTGTTTATAAAATTGCTTCAAGTGCTATAGCTAATAGACTCAAAACTACATTACAAAAACTAATAAATAAAGACCAAACAGGGTTCATTGCAGACAGATACCTTGGGGAAAATGCAAGACTTATATATGATATAATGCACTATGCAGAAGAAAAAAATATACCTGGCTTACTCTTATTAATTGATTTTGAAAAAGCTTTTGACTCTATTTCTTGGAACTTTATTTACAAAGTTTTAACTTACTTTGGATTTGGAAGTTCAATAATATCATGTGTAAAACTGTTTTATAAAAATGCAAAACTAGCTATTAATCAGGGAGGTAACTTATCTTTATTTTTTACTATAGGACGTGACTGCCGTCAAGGGGATTCGTTATCAAAATCAGAAATAATAAAAACATTAAGGGTATTACGATCGGCAACACCGAATATAAATTATCCCAATATGCTGATGATACCTCTGCTTTCCTTGATGGATCTCAACAATCTCTAAATGAAACCCTTAAGGAATTATCAAATTATGCTAAATACTCTGGTCTTAAAGTAAATTTTGATAAAACACAAGTTATATGGATTGGTTTACAAAAATACAGTAGCGATACAATAAAAACAAGATGGAAACTGACATGGGGTAAAACCGAGTTTAAGTTATTAGGAATTACATTTGATATTGATTTAAACAAAATTTCTAGCATAAATTACAAAGAAAAAGTATTAAAGATAGAAAGACTTATTAAAATTTGGAAAAGAAGAGTCTTAACACCGCTAGGGAAAATAACAGTTATAAAATCATTATTACTTCCAATATTAAACCATTTATTTATCGCATTACCAAATCCAAATGTAATCATCACTAAAGAAATAAACTCATTATTTTATAACTTTTTGTGGGAAGGACCTTCAAAAATAAAACATACAGTACTTGTCAAACATTACTTTGAAGGCGGGTTACAAATGATCAATCTTAAGGCATTTAATATGGCCCTTAAAGTAACATGGATAAGAAGAATGATTTTAACAGAAGGAATTTGGAAAAATATAATAGAAGAACAAATGAATATAAAAGACATAATAAACTTAGGAAACGATCATCTAAGTTCATTAATAAAACAAATAACAAATCCGTTTTGGGCAGATGTACTAGAATTATTTTATACATTTAGAAAAATGAACAAACCTTCAATTGAAGAGGACTGTTTGAAAATCTCTATATTTCTGAATGACGAGATTTTAATTGGAGGAAAACCATTCTTTTATAAAGCGTGGTATAATAAAGGAATTATTAATATTAATGATCTATTAAAAGACGATGGCAAATTTCTCTCTCAGTTGGAATGTGAACAAAGATTTGGAATCAATACAAATTTTATTCGATATAATGGTGTGGTAAATGCTATAAAAACATATTTAATGAAATATAATATTACTCTAATTGAAAGAAAATGTCAAAATCCTGTACTGCCATATCATATATGCACTATATTGAAATCAACAACAGGATGTAAAGATATGTATACTATTTTTAATCAAAATGATGAGACACCTTCTTCGAAGGCAAAATGGGAACAAGTATACAATATTGATAGTGAAACATGGGAAGATATTTACAATGCACCATTTAAAAATAACTACAGTACATCCTTACAATGGTTCCAAATAAAAATTAATCATAGAATTCTTTCAACTAAAAAATATTTGTATACAATTAAAATTATAGACAATCCTCTATGTACATACTGCCAACAAGAAGAAACTTTAATCCATATGTTATGGACATGTCAAGCAACTCAGATTTTTCTAAATCAAGTTAAATTATGGTTATCTGCCCATAACATTACATTACTATTTACAGAAGAGCTATTTATTTTTAACATTGGAAATGCCTATTCTCCAGCCGATTTACAAATTATGCTAGAAATTAAATACTACGTATATTCATCAAAGCGCTTAAATAAACCCTTGTCAATCATCGCTTTACAAAGCAGACTAAGATACCAGTATAAATCTCTTAAATGTATCGCTACCAAAAACAATAAAATAAACTTATTTACAAAAATGTGGCAAAAATACATGAAAATAATAGTTTAAATCCTTAAAACGCAAAAAAAACAAAAAAACACTTGACTGAAAGACCAAGATGCTGACAGTTGAACATTTCTAAAATGGACTAAATGAATAAAAAATTGCCCATCTAAGAGAACATATTCTACTTCAGCAAACTTAGCAAGTCTTCTGTTCCCCATGCATACATGTATATTATTATATTTTTTTTTATTTTAATTTGGTACATATTTATAATATATACAAAAGACATACCGAAACTCATTCTACAAATTGTTAACCTTGACATATATGTTTGTTTGTATATATCAGAAAATATGTATTAAGATGTCTGAATATATGGGTTATCAGAAGATAACTGAAAAAACACACAAAAAACCCACAAAAAAAAAAACAAAAAAAACTTGTATCAGCTGTGTATGTATTTCCTATTGCAATGCCTTAAATACATACGGTTACATATTCTGTTTAAGGCCGTCCACATTTTGCAATATAGTGAGCGTTTGTGAAAAGATATGTCAGTTTTGAAAATGCAGCCTTGTTCAATAACTCCATTGATTTTTCTCCTGCAGATGAACCTGGTGTACAGCATTTTGCATTTTTCTTGGCCATATTACAAATATGGCTCTCTCTAGCGTCATGTACACGCAGGGTTTCCTTACGAAAATGTACACAACCTGGAGAAAAACTCCTCGACGTCTCGTACTAGCTGTTTACAGACTTTGCAATACATTTTATTATTCTCGCACTGTAGCCAGGCAAATTCATTAAGCCATGAAGCTTGAAAAGCACGTTCTCGTTTATTTGCGTCATAATTCTTTTGAACCTCTTTTCTTTCATCTGAAGTTTTAGCCCTTTTTTTGGCTTTGGAGGCTCTGTACCCAGAAACTTCCACATTGTTTACTGTCGCGAAAACCACCGATGATTTAAATTGTCGTTACCAGTATGGTTCCAAGCACTACGTGTATTACAGTATACATTGCGTGTTATTGATCTAAAGCGGGAAACAAAAAATAACGGAAGCGGCCTATATATTACGGCCGTAATATCTGTAATGCATATTACTAGTTGGACAGACTAGCCAACTTTCACGTTTAGGTAGTCCTCCTGAAAAACAGGTGGGCACAGGACTAGCGTTAGTGTCGAACCCTGCCATTGTGTACAGGTCTATGCACAGTTTATACGAGTTCAATGAGTACGCGATATGATACGATATGTAAACAATGACATAACATAGTATGGCACTATAATCCAGGCAATTAAACAAGTTGCCTTATACACCGAATCATAATTCAAGCTCAGGGTTCATTTAAGAGTAAGCAGTCATTTATTCATTTGTGTATTAGTATTTAAATCGGTAATCAAAAAACAAAATCCATTAAAACAGTCCGGGTCAATAAAAAAAAGTAAGTAATGAGCAGTTTAAAACTCCTTACTCATACCCTCCCACGTCTTGCGGCCGTCCAGTCAAACCCTTATCCCCTGTCGACCCGATAAGGAAGTCGTAGGGGTTGGAGGTTGAGGCTGGGCTGCCCGGGCTACGGGAAAAAGGCTTCTTAACCATATTTTTTGGAATATATTCCCTAAAAGAATCCTCATGACCTTCTTAGTACCCATCTGCCACTCTTCTCCCCTTTATCTCCCGTTTCCATTATATCTGCCTCTAGATATGGTGTAACTGGGGCCACAGGCGTATGGAAGGGAATCAGGGTCAAAAGTCTTAATGTGTTAATTGTTTTTCTGCAATGTCTCATGTGTGTAAATATTGCAGATTTGTTTTTTCTTTGTTGCAAATGCAACATTACAACCTTGCAACTTTCAAACGCCAAACATCCTAATGCGTCTAGTGTATGCTCCACGATATTCCATGTGTGTAAACATGTAATACATCATACTTCCTTGTGCCAAATGCTAACATGCAACATTGCAAATTCTTAATTCGTATCAGTTTGTAAATTGTTATTCTAGCACATGTGAGTTGCATGTGTGGTACAAACTTGCAAGTCTCAATGGTCTTAATTACAAATTTGGGGTGTTTAATTGTTATTTTTACGCTTTAAATAAAACTTGTGCAGCAGACAATCTATATCGATTGTAGCGCCGCCTAACGTCATAATTTCGACGATTGCACCATTATGACGACAGGTGGCTACTCCATAGCTACTAACGGGTCCCTTTGTAATTCGCAATCTCTTGGTCCAGATAAAGCTTGCTTTCTAAGAGTTGTCTCATCCTAAATCTGTTGTTATCGGAATTCGCGATGGAAGAAATTAATGAATTAGTGCGGCAGAAATCGGATTAGTAACACCTAAGTTTTAAGGCCCTTGATTTAGTTAAGAGTGTCCATTGGACACAAAATACGCCGTCGAAAGTGGATAATTTGTAACTGAGTACAGACGGATGGACGAACATTGCCGCGACATATTACAAACGCCGTTGTTACCAGGGCAATTGGTATAAAAATGCCGTATTTTGACTCATTACGACAATAGGGCCTTCCTTTGGCCGGATTTCAAAGAAACTTTGCACGGATGATCAGTACCAAATCTTGTAAATTGTTATTCTAGCACATGTGAGTTGCATGTGTGGTACAAACTTGCAAGTCTCAATGGTCTTAATTACAAATTTGGGGTGTTTAATTGTTATTTTTACGCTTTAAATAAAACGTGTGCAGCAGACAATCTATATCGATTGTAGCGCCGCCTAACGTCATAATTTCGACGATTGCACCATTATGACGACAGGTGGCTACTCCATAGCTACTAACGGGTCCCTTTGTAATTCGCAATCTCTTGGTCAAGATAAAGCTTGCTTTCTAAGAGTTGTCTCATCCTGAATCTGTTGTTATCGGAATTCGCGATGGAAGAAATGAATGAATTAGTGCGGCAGAAATCGGATTAGTAACACCTAAGTTTTAAGGCCCTTGATTTAGTTAAGAGTGTCCATTGGACACAAAATACGCCGTCGAAAGTGGATAATTTGTAACTGAGTACAGACGGATGGACGAACATTGCCGCGACATATTACAAACGCCGTTGTTACCAGGGCAATTGGTATAAAAATGCCGTATTTTGACTCATTACGACAATAGGGCCTTCCTTTGGCCGGATTTCAAAGAAACTTTGCACGGATGATCAGTACCAAATCTAGTTGTGCATATCGTCAGCGTGTTCCGTTGGAATGATTTTGGCAGAGTTTTTATTAGGGAATGGCCCTATAAAGGTTTTAATACACAAACATGGGCCTATTTTTACTGAACTTCTGGCTGGATTTCAGCGAAACTTTGCAGGGATGATCAGTACCAAGCCTAGTTATGCATATCATCGCTGTTCCGGATAAATGATTTTTGATAGAGTTATGGCCCTTTAAAGGTTTTAATATACAAACTTTGTCTGGACTCCGTTCCCCTGAACCCCTGGCCAGATTTCAACGAAACTTTGCAGGGATTATCAGTACTAAGTTATTTCTACAGGGATTATCAGTACTAAGGTATTTCTATTGAACTATTTTAGTGGAGTTTTGGCCCTTTAAAGGTTTTAATACACACAATTTTGTTCGGACTAGTTCTCCAGAACCTCTTGCAGGATTTCAGTGAGACTTTGCAGGGATATTCACCGTGTTCCGGTTGAATGATTTTTGCAGAGTTATCACCCTTTAAAGGTTTGCACAAACTATCCAGACTAGTCTTCTGAACTCCTGGCCAAATTTTGACCAGATTTCGAGCATGACGAGTACCAAGCGTACCATCGCCGTGTTCCAGTTAAATGATTTTTGGCAGAGTTATGGCCTTTTAAAGGTTTTAGTACACAAACTTTGTACAGGCTAGTTCTCCTAACTCCTGGCTGGATTTCAGTGAAACTTGGCAGGAATGATCAGTTCAAAGCCTGGTGGTTGCGCATATTGGCAATGATTTTTGTTGGAGTTGTAGCAAGTAGATCGATACAGGCCCTCTTGGTCCTCTTTTTTAAAGTTCCTCTTACTGATGTGTGTAAACTGCCATTAATGCTTTTTTAATATTGACCTAAGTTTTATTGTGAAAAGTAACACATGTACTGAAGAAATAAATCAACTGAGGAAAATTTTGAGTTAAGGAACTCTCAGCTGGATTTATTGAAACCGGGTCTGGGTAAAGTCCTAAAATTGACACTGAATTAAACAGGCTGCTGAATATATTATGTGATCAGATGATCTATTTTTAATGAGATTACAAGACAATGAGATTGCAAGATATGCTTAAAGTTATCAATTTGTGTGTCCTGTTATTAAAATGGCCAGTAGGGCTTATGCCATGGCGTGTTGTCTGGCGTCCGTAAACTTTTAACGGTGTAAACACTGTCGAGCTTTCATTTTTAGCAGGCTATTGCGATGACACTTGTCTGTAGTCGGCTGTCTGTCTGTCCGTTAGCACTTTTAACCCTTTCCCTAATAAGCAAAATAGTGGACTCTTCCATTCTGAAAGTATTTTCTCAATATTTACTATCTTTCGGTAAATTTTGTTAACATTTTCTGATAGAGTGAAAAACAGTGCAGGACTAAGATCCAATTGCACGTTCTGATAAATTGGAACTTGCCCTGCACTGTTTTCAAAAGCCTCCCGTTTGGAGGTCTTAAAAGGCGTATCTATTAGGGAATGGGTTAAACAACTTCTCTGAAACCATAAGGCCATTTTGAACAAGTTGCGTGCATTGCATGCGTATTGCATGGCAATACACGTCCCCTACCAGTTCCAATTTGGCACAGACACGGTAAAAATCCTACTAGTATTGGTCACGTATCTCAAGCAACATTGCCATGAAAAGCATACACCTGACATTAATGAAATGTTATGATGTACAAAACTATATAGAACATAAAGATTGGATAAGATTTGTTTCGAGTTAAGAGAGCAGACATCACCAATTTTGTGAGTTTTACACAATTAAAAGGCAATAACTCTGCTGTTAGTGGTTGGATGTGGCTGGTTATCGAACATGGCCTACACATTGTGACCAAGTTTCATAATGATGGAAGAAAGAAGTAGAATTTGAAATTATATTTCCTTTAATATAATTACATGCAATCAGGTTTAAAGTTACACTTATACTGGATTCATAATTTAAACTTTGATGAATACTTAATCCCTTTAATGCAAAGCAGTTGGTAAAATATGTACCTTCCTACATACCTACCCACTTATGAAATCTTGGGCAGGGAAACTGCAAACAAACTGTTTATTAAGGATGGCCTAAAGAGTTTATTGCCATTTTCAATCTCGCTCTCGTTTTTTTTTGCGAGATTTCGAGTTCGGGGTGTCTCAACACTAACTCTGTATAGTGAATATATAGTGTTTATTTGTTTTAGACACATTTTAGAGCGTATTATGCAAAAATATCATGCGAGTGCTGTTTCTAAGTTGAGTTAGTAATATAAACTGTCAGAATATTGACCTTTTCTGGGTAAAATGTATTTTTTATTGCCATTATAATGATACCTTGAAACCGAAAGTAGGTAGATGTGCGTTACTCAAAGATCAGAATCCTCGTGTTTCATAAATTATTTAAAGTAATTAACTTTACTTATTACACTTAATTATATTCCACAAGCGAATATGTATCGCAAAAATATTTTACTGTTGATAAGTGTTACGGCATAGATAAAATAATTAACAGAACTCTGCAATTTTTTTTTTATTTCATTCATAAATCATAGGACCTACATATAGCCATACCAAAAACAAGTAATTGAACAGTTGCTTATGTTGGGTTTTATTTGCATGTTGTTTATTGCAATCAAAAGATAAAGGGTTTCTCCAATTACTATTGGAGAAACCCTTTATCTTTTGATTACAATAAACAACCTGCCATAAACTCAACATTAGCAACTGTTCAATTAATTGTTTTTGGCATAGCTATATATAGGTCCTATGATTTATGAAATCTTATACTGTGGTATGAATAACAATATATTGAGTCTTGTTAATTATTTTACATAACAATTACCAACAGTAAATGACTCTTTGCAATACATATTCGTTTGTGGAATATACGTCTGTGAACATTATTTTAAGGAGAATTTATATACTTGTGTTAAGTAGTGAATTTAAAACTCAGCATGCACAGTATTGGACTCTCAAACTACTGGTAGAAAAGATTAATATGAACCGTTCCTGTTTACAAGAAAGTTTTATATATAAATATATAACTTGTTAAATGTAATTTAAATGCATGGACTTACTAATTTAAGTGTAATAAGTAAAGCTAATTACTTTAAATAATTTACGAAATTTATGCTATTTGAGTAACCGTGGCGCACTTCTATATCTACTTTCAGTTTCAAGGTATCATTATAATGGTAATAAAAAAGCCATTTTACCCAGAAAAGGTCAATAGTCTGACAGTTTATATTACTAACACACCTAGAAACAGCACTCGCATGATATTTTTGCATGATACGTTCTAAAATGTGTCTAAAACAAATAAACACTGTATATTCACTATACAGAGTTAGTGTTGAGACACCCCGAACTCGAAATCTCGCGAAAAACGAGAGCGAGATTTGATAATGGCAAAAGGGTGAATATATCAGCCCTGACCTTTGATATTATAAGTATTACTTACTGCATTATATAATAGATGAAACTATCCTGGCCAAAAAGAGTATCAAGTTGTTTTTTATAATTATGTTGTTCCAAGTCATTTTCGGCTCCAATTTTAATGTTTTAGGCTATTTCTATTGGCCATGAATCACCTGAAAGTGGATACTAAGAACAATCAACATTCGCAAAGCATTTAGCAATGGTAAAACTTTCTCACCTTATTAATATTAGTAAATAATTTATAAGGTAATTATGAAATAATTAATTGCTAATCATTTATAAATCCCTAAACACATGAGGGTAAGTAATATTACTAAAACAGTGTTGTTTTTCATTGAACTTGGAGAAACAACTAAAATTTCTTTCGATTACCACAAATTCAAACTCGACAATCATTGTTCGAGAGAGCAATGTATAAATCTTGCTTAATATTTTAACATTATTAGCTTTAAAGTATAAAACGATTTGTCCACTTTACAGATAGAAATAATAAAATTGAGTTGGGGAAAATTTTCAAAACATCATTAATTTTACCTAATTAGAACCCGGAAAATAGGTATTTACTCCTGGAATTCACAAATAAAAGAAAATCTGTAAATAAACCGCACTAAAAGTTCAAAATATTAATCTGTTTCATGACTTTTGTTCATCCTATCAATACTTTACACTGAAAAACATACATGTACGCGCACATGATGTTTCGGCAATGTTTAAAAAAACTTTTCACAATATTTTTTTTTACCAGATGAACAACACAAAATACAACAGTTCATTAACTTCATATCAGTTTGCAAAGCTTGGAAAACAAGAGGTCAATGACCTTGAAGCTCTACTGATTGATTTTGATTTCAGGAAGTAGTCGCTACAAACTTGTTTTTTGAAAATTTATTTTTAGCCGTGGCGGCCATCTTGAATTTCCGGCCGACTTGATCTTTTGCTAGGATCAATTAGACATCAAGAGCAACATTCCTGTGAAGTTCATGAAAATCCGTCCAGTAGTTTCAGAGGAGTAGTCGCTACAAGTTTTCATTATATAATTCTATGTAAACAAAGATGGCCGCTGACAGCCATGTTTAACATCTAATCAAAATGATTTTTGACAAGGACCAACATCATGTAATGCTGATCATTTAAGAAAAAGTCCCATATCAATATCACTTATAGTTTTCAAGAAGTAGTCGCTACAAACTTGCATTTTGAAAATCTATTTTTAGCCATGGCGGCCATCTTGAATTTCCGGCCAACCTGAAATTTTGCTAGGATCAATTAGACATCAAGAGCAACATTTCTGTGAAGTTTTATGAAAATCCGTCAAGTAGTTTCAGAGGAGTAGTCGCTACAAGTTTTCATTATATAACTCTATGTAAACAAAGATGGCCACTGGCAACCATGTTTAATGTCGAATCAAAATAATGTTCGACTCGGATAACCATCATGTCATGCTGATCATTTTAGAAAAAGTCCCATATCAATATCACTTATAGTTTTCAAGTAGTAGTCGCTACAAACTTGAATTTAAAAAATCTATTTTTAGCTTTGGCGGCCATCTTGGATTTCACATCAACATGAATTTTTGCTAGGATCAACTAGACTTCATGGGCAACATTTCTGTAAAGTTTTATGAATATCCACCCAGTAGTTTCAGAGGAGTAGTCGCTACAAATAAAAGTTAACGGACGGACGGACAGACAGACGGACGGATAGACGGACGGACGCCGCACCACGGCATAAGCTCTGCTGATCTCTGATCAGTAGAGCTAAAAATAACTACAAAAATATGTATTAAATGTTCCATTTTTTAAAGAAAACATATTTATGTTTGAATTCTCAAGTTGTTTTATTTCAGTCATTTTATTTTATCCAATCCATGACTTCACATTGGTAAACATTAGTCTAGGGTTCCCTAGACTTTTTCTGACCAATCACAGTCTGTTTTTATTTAGTAGACAAGGACCACTAGTATGTATTACTACACGCATGTATGGACGCACACGTCTGATTTTAAGTTTTTAATTCCTCCACAACATTATCAAGTCGAAATTCACAAGGTGGGAACAATCGGGATACGTCAGTCCATTTTATTGCAATTTTATGCTGTTAAAACTACAGCTTTTCACACCGGTTCTCGCTATGAGCGAACACGGTGTGGTTCCCGGGCAAGAATAGGGCCACTGCTTATCCTGAGGGGTAAAATTCCCCCGAATTCATGTTTATTTTGTCGTTTTTGCCGTTCATTAAAGTTATTCATCATCATCATCCCTGTATTGTTTCAGGTGCTACTCGAGTGGTGGCAGAAAATCCAGCGAAAAATGGAGTGTTTACAACAGGATTTACAGCAACTCTGCTGTTCTGCAGGTGGGAATGTTCTAGGCCAAGTCTGCATATTTTTATCTAGATGTAAATGGAAAGTGGATCTGGTATATTCATTCCTATTGGTGCCATATAACCTTTACCATTAACTGGTGTGCCATAAAACCCCAATTCAACTCGCTATGAGTGAGAGATCCCGAAATAATCAGAAAAGAGGCGTGCTATTAAAATCAAGAGTATGTAGCTTTAAGCAAAAATAAACAAATATCAGATCGTTAATTCATATAAACAAAGAACACAATGCAAATGTTGAATTCATGTTCATTTTGTTGTTTTTGCCATACACTTAAAGTTATTCATCATCATGATCCCTGTATTGTTTCAGGTGCTACTCGAGTGGTGGCAAAAAACAATGATTGTGGCTCCAGCGAAAAATGGAGTGTTTACAACAGGATTTACAGCTGCAGGTGGGAATGTTCTAGGCCAAGTCTGCACATTGTTATCTAGATGTAAATGGAAAGTGGATCTGGTATGTTCATACCTATTGGCGCCATATAACCTTTTTGTACTGGTGTGCCATAAAACCCCAATTCAACTCGCTATGAGTGAGAGATCCCGAAATAGTCGGAAAAGAGGCATGCTATTAAAATCAAGAGTATGTAGCTTTAAGCAACAAAATATCAAATTGTTTGTTAAATTCATATAAACAAAGAACACAATGAAAATGTTATACTTTTATTTATAGAAAACCAGACTATGTTAATGGTGATTAGACAACACTTTACATGAGAGTGCCAGCTCTCAATCATACTGTCATAATGAAACAGAAAAAATAAAATAACAATATACAAAACCAGCCGCCATAAATGTAATAAAAACTATCACAGAAAAATGAAACAAATGTTTTTTAACACCGTTGCCAAAACGGAGTGTGGGGATCTCAGATGTAATCTTTCAGAAGGCCAACATTGTATTAAGTAAAATCTCTACCACGCCTCCTCATGCCAACAACAACAACCAGCCTCGGTAGCTCAGTGACAAAGGCCTTGAGCTGTAGAGCTTCAGACCTCAGCCCCGCGGGGTTCCCTCCCTGATGGAGGCATGTCTGATGGGACTACAGACCTCTGCCCCGCGTGGGTTCCCTCCCTGGTGGAGGCATGTCTGATGGGACTACAGACCTCTGCCCCGCGTGGGTTCCCTCCCTGGTGGAGGCATGTCTGATGGGACTACAGACCTCTGCCCCGTGTGGGTTCCCTCCCTGGTGGAGGCATGTCTGATGGGACTACAGACCTCTGCCCCACGTGGGTTCCCTCCCTGGTGGAGGCATGTCTGATGGCAAACTTTAGCCATTATCTCATCCCCTCTGAGGTTGCTGTCCCATTATAACCTAATATGATGGGTTAATGTGACGTAAAACCTCCTTTCATTTCATTCCTTCAGTCAATGGGCACATTACTCATAAAGTGAAAATAATTAAAAGAAATATTAATTATGTGTCGAACGATTTTAAGAATATTTTTAGACAATGCATTATTAAAGACACAATGTCAAGTGTTACTAAACAAGTTTAACATATTTGAATTGTTGATATATCATTTCCAAACAGGCAAAATACAATAAAAATATTGATAAAACTGAGTCACAGCAATTCGCATAATGATGATCTAATTCCATTACAGAATACCCGGGAACACAGGAAGGCAATTTAATAAAGAAAGACCTGGGAAGGGTTTAATCTAATGTTGGTAGAACTTGTTACCCAACCCATTTGTCATTATAACATTTCTATAGTATGTTTATATTTTCTCTGTATGTAAAATATTGGCAATAAAAATATGATTAAATCAAAATTGAAAATTGAAATCGAATAAAGACTTAATTTACGGGTGAACCCTATTTTCTGAAATTTGGTTCTTTAAACTCTATTTTGCATTAATGGGTGGGTTTTTAATTTCAAAAGTGCCTTCCTGGGGTCCATGTATGTTTTAATGGAATAGCCCTGATCAAGAATACAAAACCAAATATAGCAACTGGGATGAAAATTAAAATATCATCACTGTCAAATAAAGCCCTGATAACAATGATATTCCCGTCTGAAGAACAATGACAGCTCATGTCCCACTTGACACATTAACATGTATAATACAATCAGGGTGAAAACAATTGCCATTGTGCGTAGACAGAGATACTAACTCATTGTATTTGATCATGTATAATAAGCTTGATTGTAACATATAATTAATTCAAGTAATGCTTAATAAATATATATTAATTTATATTTAATGACTTGAATATTGATTAATTGTGTGTATATCCCGTTAAAGGTTATTTACTTTCTTTCCTTAGATAATTTTTCTGAAGATAAATGCAAACTCCCAATGGAATGTATTATTTGGCCTGAAATACTGGGGAAGAGTTTAGTTTAGAAGAATGTGCAAAGCAAACAAATATCAAAAATAGAATCTTTTTTAAATGATTAGGACATGATTATGAATACACTCCAACCAAACCATGTAATAAGTATCATCTTAACAGTGTGCTGAACATTGTAAGGATGTCCTACATATAACCTTCAGATCTTGTAAGATTACGTGTACTGACCTAGTTAAAGGGACACATGGCAATCTGACGTATTTATCAGGCACTGAAATAAGTAACTTGTTTCATTATTATTAAATGTGTTTGTGTCTGAAACTTGAACAAAATATTTATAAAGTGGGGGGAAAAAATGTGGAATTTGTATTTTTCTTGCTATTTTTATCAAAGAGTATACTAAATCGTTCATGTATGTTTTTTTTGGCTCTTACTAATAGTTACTAATATACCAAAATAATATGTTGTGAAATAGTTTAGAAATGAATAAATATGATTTGCCAAAAAGCAGAATTTATATTTTCCGTTGCTATTTTTATCAAAGATTTTAAATTGCTTTATTTTTTGTTTCTTACTAATAATTACAAATATACAAAAATAATTTGTTGTGAATAGTAAATAAATATTATTTGTCAATATTCAAGTTGTGTAGAATTGAATTGAGTTGGGGTTTTAAGGTGCACCAACACATGAAAAGGTTATATGGCGCCTAAAAGGCATGAACATGCCAGGCTCATCTTCCATGTACATCTAGATAAAATATGGAAAATGGGCCTAGAACCTTCTCACCCTGAACTGCAGAGTTGCTGCAAATTCTGTCGTAGAAACTCCATTTACGCTGGAGCCACGTTATTGTTTTTCTGCCACTGCTCTTTTGATGCGAGCGAGATAGCACCTGAAACAATGCAGGGATCATGATGAAGACCTTTAATGGACATGAACAAAAAATGATAAAATGAACATGAATTTGGGGGGATTCTACCCCTCTGCCTACCCCTTCAAAGGGATCTGCAGTGGCCGTATTCTTTGCCCCGTGACCAAACGGGGCCCCCGGCAACCACACGGGGGTCAAGTTGTGTAGAAAAAATAGTCTAATTCTGCTAGTTTTTTAATCAAGATTTTGCCATGTGTCTTTTAAATCTTTTAAACAATCCAACATAAGTTCAAAACCACCATTGGTAAAAAAAATCTTACATTGAGGTTTTATGCGACATTATTGTCGTACAAATCTCGAATGACATGGTGGTTTAATTATCAGTCTGTGGTTCAATTTCTGGCTGAAGACGATGATTTTTGTGTCACAATTAATTCTTTAACAATAAAACTTTGGTTGTGACAATACCTCTACTTGTTAGTAACATTTTCGTTAATATAAAAAAAAAATTAGATTATTAACTACAAACTCTAATTGCTACTATTAGGACCAGCCCCTTTATAAAAAACACACAATAATGCAAGAATCAATATGGACGGAACAACAATATGGACGGACCTGCCTCAGTGTATAAAACAACACATTTTGATTGGTATTGACAAGAATAAATGCAATTAATTCTCAACCACTGACAAATCACAATACACAAAATAAATATACACATCTGTCATTTCAAGATTAAAGACTATAATTTAATACACTCTTTAGTTTAAAATTACACAATTCTGTTGTTTCAAGAATAGTAAGCTCAACAGTTTCATTTTTATAAGCTCTCTGTAACCATACCAATTATGAACCATTTATAAAACAAATTTATAAAGATATTGAATAACTGATTTTATAGTTACGTTTCTAATAAGGACAATATACATATGGAAGTAGCACAGTACATTCTGTAAACAGGTAAACATGAAATTAAATATAAAAACGTACAACGAATAAACAGTATAATAAATAATGCTATTTTAAATACCAGAAATGTTATAAATGTATCAAACATAAACATGTAGAATATTGATCACAAAAGGGACGGAATGCTTCCTTCAAATCACAGATAGTTCATACATTGCAAATCAACACAAATCATTGATAAATAATTTGATTAACTTTTCAATAAGCAAGTAGATAATACAAGTATTTACGTAGCGGATTTTCATTTAAATCGGTCTATTTTCATTAAACCTTCCCTTACAGAGACACTGAAATAATATTTCTGATTGTCAACTACTGGCAAATAAACAGTAGTCGTTGCGAAGCCATCATTCTGTTAAAACTTTCTTGATGGAACTCTCACAGTATTTTTTATCTAAATTACATAAGCAGTTAATCTCAATACAAAAACAAGAAAAAATGTGCCAAAAACTAAATATTTACCATAAAATTGACCTCACTCATATGTAAACTCAATTTATAAACATTGTCACGTGTGGATGCATGCATATCTATAATTTTTGGAGAACTTGGCGGGTTGTTTATACTTGACTAAGCACTTGCTAAAAAAAAAGTATTGAAGGGAGACAACACATACATTTAATTAAAGTATGAAGTGTAACAATGTTACATCCCTTTGAAACAGTGCATGCCTCACAAATCCAGAATTTCAGGATGTTTAAGTTAGTTCTCCGGACATTAAATTAAACAAATATCTATGTCAGTCATAATCTTAAGTACATATATAAGTTAATATATGACTATTATTGTACAAGACATCATCGGACATGTTTCCTTATGATGTCAAGTATTGCTTTTATGATGACTTTTCTCGACGTTAGAAACACCCTTGTGGTACCCCATGCAATTTTTACGCTGACATTTAGTTGGACACATGGTAACCATTATGTTATGGAAATTACAATTATTAAAAATATGTTGTATTGAGCTATCTAAGATTTTTTTTTTTTTTTCATGACAATTATTGCTTCTTTGCCAGAACTCAAACATGAATTTATATACCGACTGGTATAGTAATGTGTAATGTCCTTCCTTATTCAGTAGCTGAAGGTAAACCTCTTTCCTTAACAAGTTTTTCCCCCTTCCACATGCTCCTCCTCTGTTTGTTCTCTTCAAGCTCCTCCTCTGTCCTCACTAAGCTCCTCCCCTTTAATCCTCCTCCTCTACTTCTACTTGTTCTCCCTTCTTCAGTTTAGCAATCACCTGTAGGAAAGGAAATATTGTTGTTTACCGCATTATAAAATAATAATTCATAGAAGTGGACAGAACAGTAACTATATTGGTTGAAAGCGGATGATTTTTCATTGAAACGCCTTCAATGTTTTTTTCGCATCAAGTTATTCAGACAAGTCGTATCAGATGTGAATCCATGCCGATACAGATTGAACAAACTTTTGTCTAATATAGAACACAGCTAAGACATTCTGTTGGGCTGACTCACACTTGCATATCCTTGCTTTACTTTTTGGAAATTAGATCACTCCTTTAGGTTTAATTACACTAATTCAGCCGGATGTGCTCACCTAGTGTAGTTGAAAGTAGTTCTGTATTAAAGTGCTAATATTTTTTTCTTTAAAAACTTTTTTTAGTGCAGTTTCCTGTTATTTTTTGGTTGTAACTGTATTCTGGACATGTTGTTGATATTTGAAAATGCAGCTCATCATGTTTTTGACAGTTTTTGATATAAATTTCAGAAGTGAAAGTAGACAATTTTGGAAAGCCCGTATGAAATTGCAAGGGGTAAAAATAGCATTGACCTTTGACCCGGTGTTAGTATACAGCTCAAGAAATGTTTCTTAGACCATATTATACAACACCCGTATTTCGCTGCTGATGTTTAATAGCAGACATGTTTATTTGTATGCTAAAGTAAGTTTTCCAGAATTCTAACCTGGTTTGAGTTTTTAACAGGTTGTCAACATTCTAACTTTTAACTATTTTATATTGTTATAATTTTCTTTGTAAAGTTTGCGGTGGGATGGCCCTCCCCGACCCACAACACACTCATTCACGGGGAGAATAAATGGGTAACCTATTAGGTAACTGAAAAAAAAAAAAAAATACATTCTAACTTTACTATGGAAGGGGCATGGAGACTCATTTACGCTATTATAATCCTTATTTTTTGGAAATTAGATCACTCCTTTATAAAGATCAATAAAAGCATATTTGCCTGTCAGGAAAATACAGGTATGTTTCTATAACCAAGACTTACGTTCTTCAGCCGGTTAATCTCCTTGTTGTCCGCATTCTTGCTGGCATCATTGGTGATCAGCTTGACTCTTGAAGCATACCTGGTCATATAAATGACATAAAAGTAAAAATAACTGGTCATATATAGAGGATCTTACACGAGTACTCAATTCATTATTGAATTTATTAAACGAGTTGGCAAGAGGATATAATGCGAGGCTCTTGTCGAGCATTATATCATTTTTGCTAACAACATTTATTGCATTTTGCCTGTCACTTTAACACGCGAAACTGACATAAAATGTGGGAATTGGATCAAAGTCATTATCAATTTTTCTTGACAGCGGATACTAGGTTTATTTTCATTCTTATATAACTAGTGGTATATCGAAAATCTAGATTGGTGTTATTCCACTCCCACATCGTAAGTTATGTGATAAATATATAAAAGACAACATAACTGGCCATATAACAACAAAATAAATAAATTGAATTTGAATGATATAAAGAAAACTCATAAATCTGACTGTATTCTTGCCGACATGACTCGTGATCATGCTCAGGCGATTTTGTAAATGTGATTCCATCTGTTCTCCCACCTTTTCTCTGTTACCTGCATCTTACTGTTTCTACCTTACCTCCTTTGCCCAACATCCCCTCTCTCACTGTCGCCTGTCCCAGTCTCCTTCCCCATATAACCAACGGTTTTATAAAGAAGAAATCTTAACGGCAGCAATTTCAATGTACGCCACGTTTATAAAGTTAACAAAAATAGATGAGAAAATTCTGTAGTTTGTTAGAACCTCATTGTCAATTTCGGGAAGCCTGTAATCACTGATTACATATTGGTGAAGCAGTTCACATTATACGTTTGTTTCTATAAAAAATTTATCTAGACTCTATGCTACAAAATATTTTGAATTATATTATCATCAATAATGAAATATTGTACATGCTTACTGTTTAGACATGTTTGTTTACACAGGAAAAATATCTAGGCATGAAATTCATATGTTTTACATATGTGATACATATGTATTTTACATATGTATTTCATATGAAAGTAATATATATGTAATACATATGAAAATATTTTTGACTAAATAATGTTAAAACTTAAATAGGTCGTAAAACCATTTTTTTTTATATAAATAATGTGTTTTATGCATAAAAGTTTCATGTGAAATACATATGTATACATTTCATATGTGGCACAGGTGTATTATTTTAACATGAAAAATATTTGTATTTACATATGTGGCACATATGTAAATAACATGATTTTTCACTACCGCTCATGAACAGTCTCAATCAAACCGAGACTGCAATATTTCGTATGCGTCGTGCTCGGCCGTTTCCAAAGGTCCATTATCATACTCTTTTTTATAGCACAGTGGCGTTGCTTGTGCAGTGTGGCGGCAGTAAAACGTCTCCCCACGCTTGCAATCAGTACTGTTATTCATTTGATCTTTGGAGATCGCTGAGCCCGATACTTATAGTTAGTTATCGGTGGTACATTTTCAATTTCTTTTGTTTTCTTACTTAATTTTTGATTCGGTGGTTCCACTACTCCGGCCGATAAAAGGCTCTGGGTATTGTTTAACCACTCATAGGATATGTTGTCTGCTTTTTATACGCAGGCTTCATAACCGCTGCTCCCAACTAAATTCCATTATGTTTATTTCGCACTTCGGGGCATTTCATTTTATTAGATACTGGGACCATACGCCGTACGACATGGGGAAGGAGTATACTCCATGTCCACCGCCATATGCATGCCATCTTCGGGATGGTTAAAATTTTGTACTATTGATTTTATGAATATTGAGTTCTGCTCAACCCGGGGCTAGAGAGCGTGGGCGGTAGCTAGCATATGTCACTACCGCTCATGAACAGTCTCAATCAAACCGAGACTGCAATATTTTGTATGTGTCGTGCTCGGCCGTTTCCAAAGGTCCATTATCATACTCTCTTTTATATATGAAGGAAACATGCAAAAAATAAAGGAGAGAGAACCAGGGCTTCTAAAATCGCCGGTTTCTCGGTCCCCAGACCGAATTCTGTTTCTGCGGACCGATTTTCTTTTCAAAATCTCTGTTAAAATCGGTCCCAGATATGTTATCTATCGGTCGTTAAAAAATCTACTATTACCCTATACACTCCTTGAAATATGCCTTGCGGCAATATTCTTTGATCCATAACACGATTTTTTGTCACTCGCTGTGCGAAAGTAGGTCAATTTGGTCAATTTGGACTAAACCATTACCGATAGTAGGGAGTTTTCCGGAAGAGTCTATAGCCATGTAGCACGCCTTTGATGTGTGATCAGTGAAAGTATATCACGCGTTCTGTCGGTTCACTGAAGCGAGTGTTACCGTCTGTGATTTCTGTGATATACCGTTAGTCGTAAGGTGTTAGCCTGTTTGCTTGTGTCGGTTTTTTTTTTTAAGTGGCCAAAGCTGGGACTGAAATTTGTTTGCGTCATTAAAATACCGAGATGTGTTAATTTTTTTTTATTTTATTTTTTTTTTACAATAATATTAAGGAAAGTGATCAAACCTGACACCGTTTTTTTTTTTAAGTCGGACCGAAATTGGTTGCGTTAGTCGTAACATTTGGTATTAATTAAGCTAATTGATGAAAAACGATATTACTCAAATTTATGTAAAATCGTATATAATCCGCTAGTCCGCGCGTGTTAGTAAGGTAGCGCCGTGGCGTAATGGTTAGCACTGCGGCTTAGTAACCCAGGGATCGCGCGTTCAATCCCAGCCAGGACCGAAATTGGGTTAATTATCAAAATATTTCAAAAAGTATTTCCTACCTTACCAGTCCTTCGGATGAGACTTTAAAACCGAGGTCTGCTCGCTAAAATGCTTAGTGCAATACAGCGAGGATAAATAAACGCTTATACGCACGTGTTAGTCCGCGTTTTATACCTACCCGGTTTATTAGACACTTCCGGTTCAATTCCTCAAATGATCAACAATTTTAATATTGAGTGAAAATTATTCATTCAGTAAAGCGAAGACATGATGTCAGTCATTAAAATGTACAAATTGTGATAAAGTAAGTTAGAAATAATACAAATATAATACAAACATACATTTTAAATAGTTCTCTATATCAATGACTGAACGGAAAAAAATCATGATGCAGCTGACATGGTGGGTGGGGTACGGCGATTTATTGATTTTTTCAAAATAAGCGCGATTCTTACAGCAGTTAAAAAACCTGGACCGATTTGCATTTTAAAATTTTAGAAGCCCTGGAGAGAACTATACATTCGTGGCACATGTCAAAACATTTTTCCTGTGTACATAAGATGTAAAAAAGTCAAAATTTATATGTTAGAAATTATATTAAGTAACAACCACTGGTTTTCCCTAAATACAACATTTGCGTAGTTTTGCATATCTCTTGAAAAACGTCATATTTGTTGAAAGTTGCAGCTGCTAGAATTTCTATTGTAACACAAATACAGTCAAACAAACCTATACCTCAGTCTCTGTAGCTAAGGGTCCTAAGGTCTCTTAGTACAGGTTTATATAAACTGAATTAGCAATACTGGGTTTCAGAAATATATATTCTCATTTAATATCTGATGTGAATTTGCTACTTACGTCAGAGATATGACAGTTTCGTCCATGTTGTAGTCCGCGGGAGAGATGTTGACGAACATAAGTGTCTTGGCGTTACCTCCGAGTGAATCCTGCATCAGCATGGTGAGCTTGTTGTTACGGTACGGTATAAACTGCTGCTCACTACTCAGGGCAGAGATGACGTCTCCCAGCGCCGACAGAGACTTGTTGATGGACATGGCTTCCTGAACAGTAAGAAACATAGGAACTATACATTAAAGGGACACATGGCAATCTTGATTTTTTAAAAACTCACGGCGTCCCGTTAGTTTTTCTCTTATTTTGAATTTGTTCAATCATTAATATTAATTGTTAGAATACTTCAAAGCAAATTGTTTTTGCATATTATTGACTTTTAATAATATTGCACCAATAATATATTTAAAACATGTGTAGAATAATAAAGGAAACAGAATTCTCAATTTTTTATTTAAATATATGCAAACAGTTTTAAAGTCAAAATGATACAGGATTAATAAATCGCTGTACTAATTGTAATGCCTGATATAAAACTCAAGATTGCCATGTGTCCCTTTAAAAGACAAATATCATGTAAAAACAGTAAGAACCAGCAAAACCACCCATCACAAAAACGTTAAGAATAAACAAAACTGATTTGTTTTTTTAATTACAGTCTGTTAACACATATTGGGTTTTATTACTTACAGATGCTCATATAGAGGAGAGAGGACAATGGGTGATCTGCCCAAAGAGAGGACCATGAGTGATCTGTTATTACACTCTCTTTATGACAGTATTGCCCAATAGGTGAGAGAGGACCATGAGTGATCTGTTATTACACTCTCTTTATGACAGTATTGCCCAGTAGGTGAGAGAGGACCATGAGTGATCTGTTATTACACTCTCTTTATGACAGTGTTGCCCAGTAACATGTCACAAGTGTGGACATTGTGTTCTAATAGGAAATGAGGAGAATCAAAATAAAACGTCCACATTTTGCTTTGCAACTACAACTGCAGAACATTTCTACAGAAAAGATGAATTCCAACCCTTGTTACTATCAAATAAATAATTTTGATCATAAATAAAATTTAAAAAAAGAAAAAAAAAGAAGAATAGAACACTTGTTTACCGATCTCCCGTAACAGGAAGTGAAAAGCAAAGCATACTAGCTCCTTTGGTACTCGAGTACTCATCGAAGGCCTACTATTTTTACTTTCAAATGAATTGTTGTTTTTTTTAACATTGCCGAGTAACAGATGAGTAGATGACCACTCCAGCTCTGTAATGATCTCTCATTCAGACCGACTGCCACACAGTGGTAAGAAACCAAAATCAATGATGGAGAATTTGGATGAAAGAGATGTATCGTACAATGTGTCATGTAAGGTTATATCCGTACAATGTGTCATGTAAGGTTATATCCGTACAATGTGTCATGTAAGGTTATATCCGTACAATGTGTCATGTAAGGTTATATCCGTACAATGTGTCATGTAAGGTTATATCCGTACAATGTGTCATGTAAGGTTATATCCGTACAATGTGTCATGTAAGGTTATATCCGTACAATGTGTCATGTAAGGTTATATCCGTACAATGTGTCATGTAAGGTTATATCCGTACAATGTGTCATGTAAGGTTATATCCGTACAATGTGTCATGTAAGGTTATATCCGTACAATGTGTCATGTAAGGTTATATCCGTACAATGTGTCATGTAAGGTTATATCCGTACAATGTGTCATGTAAGGTTATATCCGTACAATGTGTCATGTAAGGTTATATCCGTACAATGTGTCATGTAAGGTTATATCCGTACAATGTGTCATGTAAGGTTATATCCGTACAATGTGTCATGTAAGGTTATATCCGTACAATGTGTCATGTAAGGTTATATCCGTACAATGTGTCATGTAAGGTTATATCCGTACAATGTGTCATGTAAGGTTATATCCGTACAATGTGTCATGTAAGGTTATATCCGTACAATGTGTCATGTAAGGTTATATCCGTACAGATAACAGATCATGACATGCCACAAGGACACACGGACTGCAGATTATTGACATCTAAGAATTCATCTCTATATCAGTTTTTTGTTAACACATAATTATGTGAAATAAAACAAGAGGTCAATGACCTTGAAGCTCTACTGATTGATTTTGATTTCAGGAAGTAGTCGCTACAGACTTGTTTTTTGAAAATCTATTTTTAACCGTGGCGGCCATCTTGAATTTCAGGCCGACCTGAAATTTTGCTAAGATCAATAAGACATTAAGAGCAACATTCCTGTAAAGTTTCATGAAAATCCGTCAGGTAGTTTCAAAGAAGTAGTCGCTACAAGTTTTCATTATATAACTCTATGTAAACAAAGCAGCCATGTTTAAGGTCAAATCAAAACGATTTTCGACAAGGACCAACATCATGTCATACTGATCATTTTAGAAAAAGTCCCATATCAATATCTCTTATTGTTTTTGGGAAGTAGTCGCTACAAATTTATTTATTTTAAATCTATTTTTAGCTGTGGCGGCCATCTTGAATTTCCGGCCGACCTGAAATTTTTCTAGGATCAACTAGACATCAAGAGCAACATTCCTGTGAAGTTTCATGAACATCCGTCAAGTAGTTTCAGAGGAGTAGTCGCTACAAGTTTTTACTATATAACTCTATGTAACCAAAGATGGCCACTGGCAGCCATGTTTAACGTCGAATCAAAATAATTTTCCACAAGGATCTACATCATGTCATGCTGATCATTTTAGAAAAAGTCCCATATCAATATCACTTATAGTTTTCAAGAAGTAGTCGCTACAAACTTATTTTTTAAAAATCTATTTTTAGCTGTGACGGCCATCTTGAATTTCCGGCCGACCTGAAATTTTGATAGGATCAATTAGACATCAAGAGCAACATTCCTGTAAAGTTTCATGACAATCCGCCAAGTAGTTTCAGAGGAGTAGTCGCTACAAGTTTTTACTATATAACTCTATGTAAACAAAGATGGCCGCTGGCAGCCATGTTTAACGTTGAATCAAAACGATTTTTGTCTAGGATCAACATCATGTAATGCTGATCATTTTAGAAAAAGTCCCATATCAATATCACTTATAGTTTTCAAGAAGTAGTCGCTACAAACTTATTTTTTAAAAATCTATTTTTAGCTGTGACGGCCATCTTGAATTTCCGGCCGACCTGAAATTTTTCTAGGATCAATTAGACATCAAGAGCAACATTCCTGTAAAGTTTCATGACAATCCGCCAAGTAGTTTCAGAGAAGTAGTCGCTACAAGTTTTTACTATATAACTCTATGTAAACAAAGATGGCCGCTGGCAGCCATGTTTAACGTTGAATCAAAACGATTTTTGACTAGGATCAACATCATGTCATGCTGATCATTTTAGAAAAAGTCCCATATCAATATCACTTATAGTTTTCAAGAAGAAGTCGCTACAAACTTGTATTTTAAAACTCTATTTTTAGCTTTGGCGGCCATCTTGGATTTCACATCAACATGAATTTTTGCTAGGATCAACTAGACTTTATGGGCAACATTTCTGTAAAGTTTCATGAATATCCATCCAGTAGTTTCAGCTGTGAAGTCGCTACAAATAAAAGTTTACGGACAGACAGACGGACAGACGGACAGACGGACGGACGGACGACGGACACCGCACCACGGCATAAGCTCCGCTGATCTCTGATCAGTTGAGCTAAAAAAGGAGCTTGGCAATAATTATGAATTATTCTGTGGAACCACTGATATCCCTAATTCTGTGATCCCAAGTGGAGACTAAAATGAATGATAACCAACCTTACATACTTTCATTACCGCGTTTTTAATACAAATAACCTTTAATGTCCTAAGAACGGTATGCAATAAAACTCCTTAAAGTTCTTAATTTAACTTATATTTCATATAAGAAACATAGAGCAGTTATTATAACCTTCATTTGGAATAATTATGTAAATATTGTAAAGTTTAATGAGAATCAAATTTGACTTACAATAGTTTTGCGCCAAATTATATTTGAAAGCAATACTAATGTAAATTATTATAATCTTAAATAAATTTGCAAGAAACAACCTGATTTTCTTGGCTATAAACAATCCCTTATATGAAGATTTAATCAACAAGAGGTCAATGACCTTGAAGCTCTACTTATAGGTTTTTGATAGCTAGATCAGCATTCCTGTGAAGCTTCATGAAAATCCGTCAAGCAGTTTCAGAGGAGTAGTCGCTACAAGTTTTCATTATATAACTATGTAAACAAAGATGGCTGCTGGCGGCCATGTTTAATTATTTTGATCAGGATCAACATCATGTCATACTGATCAGTTTAGAGAAAGTCCCATATCAATATCACTTATAGTTTTCAAGAAGTAGTCGCTACAAACTTGTATTTTGAAAATCTATTATTAGCCATGGCGGCCATCTTGAATTTCCGGCCGACCTGATATTTTGCTAGGATTAATTAGACATCAAAAGCAACATCCCTGTGAAGTTTCATGAAAATCCGTAGAGTAGTTACAGATGAGTAGTCGCTACAAGTTTTTACTAGATAACTCTACATAAACAAAGATGGCCGCTAACAGCCATGTTTAACATTGAATCAAAACGATTTTCGACAAGGACCAATATCATGTTGATCATTTTAGAAAAAGTCTCATATCAATATCACTTATAGTTTTCAAGAAGTACTCGCTACAAACTTGTTTTGATAATCTATTTTTAGCTGTGGCAGCCATCTTGAATTTCCGACCAAACTGAAATCGTGCTAGGATCATTTAGACACCAAGAGCAACATTCCTGTGAAGTTTCATGAAATCCGTCGAGTAGTTTCAGAGGAGTAGTCGCTGCAAGTTTTTACTAAATAACTCTATGTTAATAAAGATGGCAGCTGGCAGCCATGTTCAACGTCGAATCAAAATGATTTTCGACAAGGACCAACATCATGTCATGCTGATCATTTTAGAAAAAGTCCTATATCAATATCACTTATAGTTTTCAAGAAGTAGTCGCTACAAAATTGTTTTTTAAAAATCTATTTTTAGATTTGGCGGCCATCTTGGATTTCACATCAACATGAATTTTTGCTAGGATCAACTAGACTTCATTGGCAGCATTTCTGTAGTTTCATGAAAATCCATTCAGTAGTTTCAGAGGAGTAGTCGCAACAAAAAAAAAATTACGGATCAGCAGAGCTAAAAAAGCTGTTTGAGATACAATAATACGACACATTTTATTTTTCTCCACCAAATTTTAGAATATTGTACTAATATTTTGTGACGTTATAAAGGGTCAGTATAAGGATTATGTAAAAAAATCATTTTCCAAAAAAAAAGTGAGTTACAATAGTTTCGCTTTCAGGGCCGTCGTTTGAACGTTTTTGAGTCCGAAATTCAGCCCCATTCCCCTCCCCTAAAAGTATGTATTTTTCCCCTTTTCCCGTGAAAAATTCTCCTTAAAAAAAATAATTAGAAAATGTTAAAATGTTAAACTCCTATACAGGAAAACAGCATACTTTTTGTAATTTGGAATGGTACATTCTTGGTGCCACTTAAATAATAAAACAAGAGGCCCAAGAGGGCCTGTGGACGCTCTACTGGCTAACTTGGCTCTTATAACATCAATGAAGCGAGAGACTGTCATTTACGTTTCTTTGAAAATTTTGGGCAAAGTACAGCTTTTTAACTAAATCAAGGGCCATAACTAGATCAGTAAAAGAGTTTGGCAAAGATCAGATGCAAAATGAAGGCCCTATCGTATGAAGAGGCAAATTATAGCATTTTTAACAAAATCAAGGGCCATAAGTCTGCTGTTACTGGTCCGATCTGTCTGGTTTTCACTTGACCGAGCTTTCATTGACATTATGATATCTGATATAGTTTGGTAAAGATCGGATAAAAAATAAAGGCCCTATCGTCTTAACGAGGCAAACTATAGCATTTTGAACTAAATCAAGGGCCATAACTCCACCGTTACTGGTCCGATATGAATGGTTTACAAACTTGTCCGAAATTCATTGATATTAACAATCTGATCAAGTTTGGTAAGGATCGGATAAAAAATGAAGCCCCTATCGTCTTAACGAGGCAAAAAATAGCACTTTTAACTAAATCAAGGGCCATGACTCTGCTGTTACTGGTCCGATATGGCTGGTTTTCGAACTTGTTCGAGCTTTCAACGACATTAACAATCTGATAAAGTTTGGTAAAGATCGGGTGAAAAATGAAGGCCATATCGTCTTAATGAAGCAAAATATAGCAATATAGCATTTGTTAACTAAATCAAGGACCATAACTCCGCTGTTACTGGTCCGATCTGGCTGGTTTTCGAACTTGTCCGAGCTTTCATTGATATTAACAATGTGGTAAAGTTTGGTAAAGATTGGATGAAACAAATGAAGGCCCTATTGTCTTAACGAGACAAAAGTTAACGACGGACAGACGACAGACAACTCGGCATCCCATAAGCTCTCCGGCCCCATTCCCCCAATACAGAAAGACGGCCCTGGCTATAAACCCTCGATATATTGAAAAATGTGGATTCAAACACACCCAAATCCGTAAGACCCAACTATGATGTACAATAAAATGTCTTCAAATTGATCATAATTTTGCAGATCTTTTGTTTTTGTAAACAAAATAGATGGAGCACATGTGTTCACTTTGGGTAGGAGAAGCGAAGTATGGTCAAATTCAATAAGTCCACAACTCAAATGCAATGGTAGCCTAGTGCAACCAAGGAGTGATTGCAATACATGGCCCATATTGCGAATTACTTCAGTTTCATTTCCATCTGCTACATCTATCCATGGTGTAGTAACTTTCCCACCTGGAATTAAATGAAAGACACAGTAACATTACAGAGAAAACTTCCAATGTTATTAAATATCAGTCTACAACTGTAAAAACTACAATGTTAGTCCTGAGTTATCAGGCTGAAACCAATTTAACTTCTTGACTTTTCTGTGTCCTTGAACTCAGGTATAGTGATCCCAAAATCAACAGAACTGCCATTACCAAAGCCAACCTATCTGTAAAGTTCAATAATCATATTAAAATCTTTTTTATTATAATTCTTTTCTAATCAAAACAAGACATTAATGACATCATACCAAAACAAACTAAATGGAAGAAAATGTCTGATTTTTTTTTTAATGAGAAACATAAAATTAGTGCTGAAATATTTTTTCTATTCATACTGAGGAATTCTTAGAATGAGCAAATTAAAATACAATAAAACTTACGCTCAATTTTCTTGAGGAATTTATTCAAATTGTACATAATCACTTCTTCTGTAGCCTTTTCTTCTGCATCAGTGGAGAAGCTAGGTCTAAAAAATGACTGAACATCTTCTGCTGTAGGGTTGCAGTCATCACGAAAGTAACATTCTGCCTCCTTAGCATTTTGCTGTAAAATTTCAGGATGCCATGAAGTTTCAGACCTACAAAAAATGTTTATGAGTTTAAATGTGAAAGAATGTGTTGTGTTATATAATAATACATGAAAACAAAAGCGTCAAGTAGTCCTAAATCTCTCAACTAAAAACAAGAGCAATAACTGATAACAAGGTTTTAAAGGGACACACAGATTTGAAATGGGTGTCTCGATTTATATATCCAGTATCATTTTTACTTTTACCTGGTTATATTTAAATAAATCAAATTTTAAGTATTCACTATTTCGTCCTTACTATACTATAAGTTTTAATATATACTGAAAGGAAAAACAAACGCGACACGGGAATTTCCGCTATATATTGTATATACTGCACACTTTTAATTCCATATATATTTCATGGAAATACCAAGACATTTTGATAAATGTTGCGAGCCGTTCAGTACTGTATTTAACTAAACGAGTTTGCAAAATTTTGCATCCCAAGTTTGCTCACATGCTTGAGCCAAACGCGTACCTCTGTCAATAATGAAACTTGGCAGGAATCCTATTTGCTGTGTTACGTGTTGTTTGCCTCTTTTCCGAAAGGAAAGGTCTTACATAGCCATGTACCATTCGATTAACAGCAGCATATTGTACATACATAGAGGAAATTCCTCTGTGTCGCGTTTCTTTTTCCTTTTCATTATATTATTGGTGCAATAACATCAATAAATAATATGCAAAACCAAACGCTTAATACAATTCTTATAATTAACATTAATAATTGAACAAATGCAATTTATGTAGAAAAGCTAACGGGATGCCGTTAGTTTTTAAACAAGAGGCCCAAGAGGACTGTGTATGCTCTACTTGCTAATACGGCTCTTATCACATCAATGAAGCGAGTGACTATCGCTTAAAGAGGCAAAATATAGCATTTAGTACAAGTTTGGTGGAGATCAGAATGCAAAATGAAGGTGCTAGAGTGTTAACAAGGCAAAAATAGCATTATTTTGTTAAATCCAGGGCAATAACTTTCGTGTTTATTATCAGAAATTGGTAGTTTCAAACTCGTCCGAGCTTTTATCAATACAAAGTCTCTGACCAAGTTTGGTTGAGATCGGATGCAAAATGAAAGTGCTAGGGTGTTGCCAATGCAAAAATATCTTCTTTTTTTTTATACCCCCGAAGGATGGATTCGGGGGCATGTAGTAATCGCAAAAAGTAATGTAGTAAAAAGTTAGAGCTAGTTTGGCAACATTGGAGCTAAATTAAGATACAATTTGTAAGATTAGCAGGGTTCTACCCAGAAATTTATGATTCAGATTGCATTTTGTTATTTTTAGTTTTTGAGAAAAATACTATGCTATTAATATGGACCTTCTTTCGTGCATAGTTATTTTAAATTAAAATAAAACAGACGGATACAATTTAAAACCTACATAAATCTGACGAAAGTGATTTTCGCCATTTTTTTTTTCTTTCGCCGAAATATTTTTTCTTTCTTATTTGGCTCCATTGGCGATGGGCAGGGCTGTGTCATTTAAGGTCACACTTGCAGTTCATAGGTCAAAAACAGGTACGCAATTTCGTCACAACCCATGCAGGATTTTTTAAATAACTATGTGTCGCTCGCAAAACCCAGGTCCGTTCCTCAAAGGTCAAGATCACTCTCGAGGTCAAAGGTTAAAAATAAGTGCATTCTGGCTTGTCCGGTTTATAACGCTGCCATTTACGGATGGATTTTTGTATAACTTGGCACAAATGCTCCCCAGAACAGGATGCATGTCGCGTGTAATTTCCAGGTCCGTGTCTCAAAGGTCAAGGTCAGTCACACTCACAGGTCAAAAATAAGTGCTTTCCGGCTTGTCCGATAATTCTTAGAGGTCAAAGGTCAAATTGGTGTTTGATCAATAACTGGCAGTTCTGGACGGATTTTCAAAAAACTTGCCGCAAGTTTTACTATAATAAATTCATGGTTTAAGAACTTTTATCAATATAAAGACTCTTGACCAAGTTTGGTTGAGATCGATTGCAAAATGAAGGTGCTAGAGTGTGGACAAGGCAAAAATACTATTTGTTCATTAAATCCAGGGCAATAACTCTGGTGTTTACTAACCGAAATTGCTGGTTTTCGAACTCGTCTGAGCTTTCATTGATATAAAGATTCTGACCAAGTTTGGTTGACATCGGATGCAAAATGAAAATGCTAGCGTGTTCACATAAGACCTACTGGCCAAAGAGAGATAAAAAGGGGGCCCATGTAAATAATATGATTCAACTATATCCAACAAAGTCCGAGTCCCGTCACGTGACGTAGAGTTATCGTTGGTGCCTCGATCCCTCCACCGGAGATGTCAACTGTAACAACGTTCAAATGCTGAACTGTCAAGAGTTAGTATGAATGAGTGAGTAGGAGAGTTTCTAAGAAATGTGATAGCCAATCAAACATTAGTATGATTGATTCATTTAGACATTTCTTTATTCATTTAGTGAACAGAAATGTTGGCCTTTTAAAATAGGGCCCGCCTGTACTGTTATATTGGAGCCATTTGTGAGAAGGGCACCGGCCTGGAATGCACACTGCAGTTTGCTTGCGATGTTCAATCTTTATTATATTTATAAAGTTATAAAATACATTTTTTTCTTTTTACATGTTTATACATGTATTCATATTTAATAAATTTAGCATACCTGCATAGGTTTTGACAGGGCAAAAAACCTATGAGACCAAAAAGAAGCTGGCTCTAATCCTCTCCTTGGTCTGGTAGATGAACCCGACATGCTCTGATTTTGGCAAGGTGAAAAGATAGTTCTAAGCCTTGACTGCATTGATTTCTCAGCTGGTTGTGCTGATGTTGAATTTTCAGGAGCCAAATGTTGCGCAGCTTGCCTAAGCAGGCTTGCTGCCTCTATCACATATTTGTCAGTCATTACCTTAGAAAAATACTGAAGTTTTAGTTATAATACAGTGAAGTACATGTACATTTATGCTGATGGGGTCATTGTCGTATCGGGTACTACAGAAAGGATATCGGGTACTACAGAAAGGTACCCGGGGGTACATTTATTTATACAGGACGTACCCGAAAAGCTGTACATTTTAGAACGGCCCCCAAATATACAGAAACGTACACGGACAAACACGATCTCATTGGCGGAATTGAAACAATTTAGAACTTTATAAAACAACTACTGAAACAATATTTGTTTATCATTAACTATTGCGCTATTGTTCTTAAAAACACATTTAGGCTGCCTTAGTTAGTAATAAAATACAAACGTATTGTCGTAAAACAGGGCAAAAAAGTAAACAAATATGCATTTAGTCATTCAAGAAGAGTTGGTCAAATATTTAGACCAGCTGCATTCCTTTAAGGTCGCAGTTATGGTCCGCAAGGGTCGTGAGACGGCAAAAGAAAGACTTTAAAAAAGTGAATCGATTAATTTTTGTAAACAATGAAAGTTTCGCCTCCGTGAAGTAACAGAACACGTTACGACCGCGTTTGAAGACATTGTGCTCTCGCGAGATTTAGTCTCTGGTACATTTATGCATATTTGGAGACTTTTCTGGATTTCGATGATTTTCTGTATACATAAATGTACCCCGGGTGCCTTTCTGTAGTACCCGGTACGACAATGACCCCATCAGCTACATTTATATGTATATTTAGAGGGGAGATCACTTTTGCGAAACAAACTATTTCTTTAAAATAACGCTTGTTGAGCCTTGGAATAGGAATGAAATAAAATAATTTAAAGGGAATGTAGCGACATAGCCAAACAAGCGCTATTATTGAGAGTTCTGAAAAACTTGGAAAAAGGACAGAGCTACTATTTTTATAGGGAATGTAGTGACACAGCCAAACCATATTTATTATTGAGAGTTCTGAAAAACTTGAATAAGGGTGAAAGAATTATTAAAATCGGACGATTAACAAAAAGGATATGACCAATTAAAGGTTGTTCTAAAACGAATATGGGAGCCGCCATTTTTAGAACTATGATGTCATAGTTCCGTATTACCATATTTGGAATATTGATAAATATCATTTAAAACGGAAAAAAATCACTACAAATAAATGCATTTTTTTTCTAGTCATATAAAGCATTATTGCCATTCAGTATTACATATTTTTCATACAGTTTACTGTTATTTTCCCCCTATAAATCAGTATTTTTTTATATTTATAAATATTCCATATATGGTCATTTACAACCGTGATGTCATAGCTCTCAAAATAGCCGCTTCCATGTCCATTCCAACAGAAACTTCAAATGATCATATCTTCTTTGTTTATCATCCGATTTTGATAATTCTTTCACTCTTATTCAAGTTTTTCAGAACTCTCAATAATAAAGATGGTTTGGCTGTGTCACTACATTCCCTTTAAAAAAAGTAGCTCTGATTATTCGGGTCTTTACTGTGTACGGCTTGCCAAATAAATTTGACAAGCGGTAGCAAAGCAAACATTTATGCTTTGTTCCCCACACCAAGTTTATTGAATGATACAGGGCCGTCTTTCTGTATTGGGGGAATGGGGCCGGGGCCGTGAGAGGGGGGAATTTTGCGTTGATTTTAAAGGAAAGGGGATTTTTTTTGCTACAAAATTTGCATCAATTATATATCCGTTTTTTTTTATTATTTAAGTGGCACCAAGAATGTACCATTCCAAATTACAAAAAGTATGCTGTTTACCTGTATAGGAGTTTAAGATTTTTTAATTTTCTCTTTTTTTTTAAGGGGAATTTTTCACAGCAAAAGGGGAAACATATACTTTCAGGGAAGGGGAATGGGGCCGAATTTCGGCCCCAAAAACAGTCAAACGACGGCCCGCCCTGCATCATCATGGAAAAAAAAACTTCTTTCTTTCTTTACTTCCACAGCTTTATTTGGTACCTAGGAAGGTACCTTTTCAGGTACAAGGACAGCTTACGGGCATGCAGTCCTGATAATCATGACATTTTAATATATATAGGTAATATTATATATACCTCAGACCAAAAAAAATAATCTAGTGACTTATGGAACCAGGAGGGTTCTCCGTAGCCTAGTAGTCTAAGGCGCTGTCTCATTTATGATCACACAGACCTCTCACCGCTGTAAGATCGTGAGTGTTCGAGTCCTGCTTGCAACACATAATTTAATAAGTGAGAAAGTTTGTCAGTTACTTGCGGAAGGACAGTGGTTCTACTCCGCTATCTTCAGTTGTACTCAAATATGTGGTATCTTCAGGTATATGAGTACTACTCAGGTAACTGAGGACTTCCTCCACAAAAAACCTGGCCGCCAATTGTATGACCTAATTGATCTGTAAGTGTTAACTACAGTCTACAAAATGCGACCGGGGCACACGAATGCTCTGCTAAATGATTATCAGTTGCATATAAAATGGAGTAACCAAAGGCTCATAAGAAAGAGGAAGTCATTGAAAATGTTTACATTATACTGGTATAATTGTATATACATGTCATGTGTATGTGTGCGATTTAAAAAGCTGAAAATCTGTCTACAAAGTCTACTTTCGTTTTCGCTATCTGATAACTGCTTGTCAACATTTTTTTCGAACTACACACATACAAAGGATCTTCTACATCTACTAAAAATACACTATAACTTGTTCGAGTAGATGTCATTTTCCTGTGTTTAATTCTGTGAAGGTGGACACACAAATACTCACTGATTCCTTCCTTTGTTGCTGTTCGTTGTACTTTCCCGGGTAAAATAAACGAACGCGATTAAAGTAGAGCAATTCCGATTGCGGGTGTTAATGTCAAGGTCATGAAGGGATCAGTAATTATTTCTATAGTTCAATTTACCGCCACCTGTTGTCATAATGTCCAACGACTATTACAATTTGAGAAGTTCCTAATGAGTATTACAAATTTAGAAGTGCGTAATTCGTAATTTGCCGAACTTGGTAGTGGGAGCAATATACAAATTGAATCTCATCGTTTCAAGTTTGTTGTGTCGTATTTGCAACTATAAATTGGTAAGTATGCAACTTGGATGTTGTACAATGGACACATTACAAACTAAGACAATTGAAACTCAGAAGTAGCAATGTTGCATGTTTGCATTTATCACAAAGAAGTAAGAGGTACAACATTTTTATACACATGGGATATCACTAGACACATTAAGACGTTTAGCATTTGAAAGTTGCAAGGTTGTAATGTTGCATTTGCAACAAAGAAAAAACAAATCTGCAATATTTACACACATGAGACATTGCAGAAACACAATTAACACATTAAGACTTTTGACCCTGATTCCCTTCCATACAGGCGTCTCAGGGATCTGAGGTGGTTCTTGGCTTTCAGTCTGTTCTAACTGCTCCACAGTAACTGCATGGCTGTTCGTCCTTAGCAGCACCTGCTTCCGTGTTTCCACCTGTTCGTCCTTAGCAGCACCCGCTTCCGTGTTTCAACTATCTCCCTCCGTCTCCTGGGTGTACTTCCTCGATTACTGGCCGTTCCTGTGGCTGTGGCCTGAAATTCCCTCTGGAAACATTAGCGTACGACTATAACTTGGTAAATCCCTTCTGAGGTGGCCAACCTTGGAGACCTCAAGCACAAGGGAGAGTGGCCGGTGATGGTGAGCAACATGAATAAAAAATGCAATTGACATCACAAACATAAAAGAGTTGACAATAGGGCTACCGCCTTGGAACTGTCAGTGGCAACAAAGCCCACTGGGGGTTTAAACCGGTTCTAGGGTGCACCAAACATCACACTTACCCTACTGTCATCCCATTAAAACAGGACAGTGTAAATATGAAGTTTCATGAGATTTGCTTCAGGTGAGAGGCGTTGTGGAGCAGACAAGGTTTTTCATTATCAGGTCATGGTGACCTTGACCTCCTGACCTCAAAATCAATAGGATCATCCTCTCATCACAGGCAGTCCATCTATGCAGTTTTATGTGATTTGCTTAAGGGGAAGAGGAGGTATGGAGCGGACAATGTTGAGTCTACAGACAGACGGAGAGGGAGAAACCAGTATACCCCATTAAATTTTGTTTAGCGGGAGTATAAAAACAAAAAAACATGGAATCAGTTATCAAAAACAACATAAGTGATGAAAATCTTACAATTACCAACCCCTCCCCCCCCCCCCCCCCCCCCCACACACACACACCCCCCAACCCCATATATATAAAAACATGGAATCAGTTATCAAAAACAACATAAGTGATTAACATTAACATCTTACAATCTTTCATAGCAAAATAAAAACAAATCTGCAACAAGTGGTGCACAGTTCGTACCCATAGGGATACCAACAGTTTGTCTATACACGGTGGTTCCATACCTGATGAAAATATTATCCAAAAGGAAGAAGAGTGCTTCACAAACTTCATAGCAAGTCCACATAGTATAATTGTCTAAACTGCCGTTAGTAAAAAATGCTTTAATATTACAGGGAAAAATGTAGTATTTTCTCTAGCGAATGTTTTTTTAATAAAAGAAATTAGCTCGTCTTTGATAAGATGATGTGGTCAATTTGTATATAGTGTAGAGAAATCATCAGTGCTTATAGACGAAAAATGACGTTTGCAGAAAGTTTTATCAAGATTGTCTCCTGAATTTGTTATTGACCAAACTGGACCGTTATGGCCAGTGTAATGGTTTTATCAAGAACATCTCCTGAATTTGTTATTGACCAAAACTGACCGTTATGGCCAGGGTCATGCTATACAGACAGAGGTGACTGTTAGTACCGTTTTGACTACCTTGAAATATACCTTGAATCTTTTATGCCCCTGCGAAAGAAGTTAGAGGATGGCAAGATATAGGGTTGGACTCATCCATCGCTTCCGTACATGATGTCCATACATTCCTTTAGGCTCAAGGATAAAGTCACAAGAAAGTTAAAAAGGTTGACAAATGTATGTACTTCTGTCTCACGTTTGTGTTATCAAAGATATATCTGGCATTATTTTCACCATATGGAGACAGAGTGTCAAAGGTCAAACTCATATGGAGACAGAGTGTCAAAGGTCAAACTCATTTTCAGGCAATGAGGATTGTATCAGAAAGGTATTGGGCATAAAGGTTCACCACATGTAGACCGAGTGTCTCATTCATTATTCTGCCAAAAACACAGGCTCAAAGTCAAGGCTCCAGCAAAGATCAAATATCCCTGCCATACTGCAACAATGAATAGTTAATAAAAATACTGTGTACAAAGGTTCCCCTCATAGAGATGTAGTGTTGGGATAGAACTCCTGGCGACCTACATCAAGGTTGGATTGCATTTCAAAGGTCAAACTTGTGTCCGGGCCATAACTCGGCAATGGATGATTGGATCAGAGAAACACTTTTTTTATTTCGATCACCAAATTAATGGTAATCCATTTATTCACCCCGTAATAGGACTGTGAGGGTCGGGGTGGGCCACCCCTCAACAAGCCGTACAGATATAGATGTAATATGCATAATATTTATATATAGTTTTCAAAATATTAAAAGGAAAAATAATGCATATCATGATTAGAAACTGTATAAATGGGAAGTTTTTTTATATTTCTTTACAATATTCAAAATATTTAAAATACACTTTATTTTTTGGTTTTTAGATTTATTTGTTTAATTGGTCATAATTCTTACAGTAGTTCAAAAATAACAAAGATAGATACAACAGCAATGCAAAAACTGGGTACATCAATGTGAGTAGCATCATGTTTAAGTATACACATCAATGTATCAATTGCAGAGCAACAGCTTTGTTGGTGGATCCTATCTAGACTTCTTTTCGCTTTGTTATAGTTGCGTTATATTCTTTAGCGTTGTTATAGGATTTTCAAAGTAAGTATATAAAAGCAGTATAATTATGTAGAGTCTACATACGATCCATCAACTACAGGTAGTATTGAGAGTTACAGCTAAGAGTTGAGTATATTCTTTAAGCAATCCCATTTTTTTGTAATGATTTCAGATTTTTTATATGAGCATATTTTATATATCTAGAATAAAGTTCAACATTGTTTTCTTGCTTTAGTTTTTCAATATATGGATTCAACTTTGGAGTAACACCCTTAACTTTACAACAATATATACTCAACACAAAAAGAAACTTCCGCAACTTTACACATACATGTAGACACAATGAAAATATATTGTGTTTGGTCTTATATGTTAATACCTTTGTTAAAAGGCCAGCACTGTCATGAAAACAATTTTCCTTGAATCAAACTTGTACGCGCAGTTATTCACCTTGTTTTGGTTTAAACAGCATTTCCGAGTCTTGTGGTTTAAACTTTGATTTAACACAGTTTTGTTCTATGAAATAAACAGAAGACAACCCCAGCACCAAAAAGACGGTGAAAGTAAGCTGACCTGTTCACTCACTTTTGCGCCATACAACTTTCAAGAATGAATATTTTCAGATTACCTCCCTTTATAATACAAATATAGTGATTTCGCAATTTGAATAACACTTGTTTTAGCAGCAACACACTAACTCTGGTTTTTGATTATTATTAATATTGATCAGAAGGATTGAGTGATAAGTATAACATGATGAAATTATATCTAAATTGGTGTACAAAGTGTAACAAAGTCAACCCTTTGCAAATCACAGCTTAAAATGCGGAAGTTTCTTTTTTTGTTCAGTATATATAGTATTTAGCTAATATAGCACACGTACATAAACATTGGTTCTCTGAATTAATATAGTAGTAATCATGTTCATTTGTTAATATAATGTCAAGTTACATTCTGTATCAAGGTGTAATCCTATAATCTAAGCAAAAATGTTTTAACAAATGTACAGTCATAAAATAAATGTTTAATATATGTTTCTTTACTTTTGTTGCAAAAAGTGCATAACTCTGTTTCGATAAGTTAACATTTATATAACATTACTTTTGTATAAATAATCCTGTGAAAAAATTTGAATTGAAAATTTTGCATCTTTGTGACAAGGATCTGGAATGGAGTTGAATAAATTAATTGTTTCCCATTCTGACATAGATTCTGGTTTTATTTCTGTTTCCCATTTTATAACATGAAAAGGTTATATGGCACCTAACAGGCATGAACATGCCAGGCTCATCTTCCATGTACATCGAGATAAAATATGGAAAATGTGCCTAGAACTTTCACCCTGAACTGCAGAGTTGCTGTAAATTCTATCGTAGAAACTCCATTTACGCTGGAGCCACGTTATTGTTTTTCTGCCACTGCTCTTTTGATGCGAGCGAGATAGCACCTGAAACAATGCAGGGATCATGATGAAGAAGACCTTTAATGAAGATGAACAAACAATGATAAAATGAACATGAATTTGGGGGGATTCTACCCCTGTGCCTACCCCTCCAAAGGGATCTGCAGTGGCCCTATTCTTTGCCCCGTGACCAAACGTGGCTAACTGTATAAAAACAACTGTATAAAAACAACAACATTGTCAACAAAAACAAAATAGTATTATATCTGTTTCATATACAAAAAATATGAAACAGATATAATGCTGCATATATTAACTCATATTAAGAAGAATTTCACCTCTGTGAAGCACATCAATCTACAACTTGGTAGGGAAAACAGTTAAATGTTCCATTAATAGCTATAGAAATAGCTATAGAAATAGCTACTTATAATAATAATAATAATAATAATAACAAATTATTTAAAGAAGGTTAACATATTATGACATAATATCAAGAAATACACATATTTTCAATGCGGCCTTCTGTACTTAGTAACAAACATAAATTAACAAACACTAACAATAAAAGTTAACATTCAATCTACGACGAACACTCAATTATAACTGAATATAGAAGAAATTGTAATAGTCTTACATAATGTACATATAATGTACATATATATACAAGCAAAAAATAAATAAATATTGACTTTAGAACTAATCATTCATATCAATGTGCATTTTGCAAAAAACATTTTTTATAATTAAATTTAAATGACTGGATTATAAGTAGGAAGAGAGCGTATGTCGCCCGGTATATTGTTCGTTTAGCTGATTGCAGATTATACCTATTATTACATGACAATGTCAAAAGTTGTGATATGTAATTAGGAGTTAGGTTGTTTATTGACATATATCAACACACCGGTATGAGAATGACATCTGTTTACATGACAATGTCAAAAGTTGTGATATGTAATTAGGAGCTAGGTTGTTTATTGACATATATCAACACACCGGTATGAGAATGACATCTGTTATGAAAAGAAAGCCACTGAAATTCAATGAACATATCCTTAGAATTAGTTCGAAAATGTTTGTTTAATATTATTCTGGCTGCTATTTTCTAAATTTTATGTATTTTATCTTCTTTTTTGCTTTTACCTCACACAGTACAGCAATAATCAAATGTAGACATGATGTAGGCATTATAAAACATAATTTTCATATCATATGTTAAATAGTAAGATATACGTTTCAATAAGACAATTTTAGAATTGAGTTTGGAACACATTTTGACTATTTGTACATTCCAAGACAAAGTTCTGTCAACCTAAACTCCCAGGACCTTTTGAACTGTGACATTTTCTATAGATAAACTATCAACAGTTAATTTCAATATATCCACACGTTTGAGCTTGTGATTTGTTCCTATGACTATGCATTTAGTTTTCGCCAGATGTAATGACATTATGCAAAATATACAAGCGATCTTGAAGTCCATTTTGTACATCCAAAATGTTATAATCAAATTCGTATACTGTAGTATCATCTGCATAAATATCTGTATTTCCAGAGGTAGATGCGAATGCAAAGTCATTAATGTACAATAGAAATAGCAATGGACCTAGTATTAATCCCTGAGGAACACCTGAAGTAACCTTAAGCATCTTTTTACCTTTATTAAAAAGCATTTACATTAATAGTTACATAAGTAGCTATTTAACATTTGTATAAAATAACAAAAATAATTTTATCTGAAATGGATGCTGCAAAGAGATAATATTCTCAGTAATGATTTAAATATGAAGCTCAATGTGAGGCGAAGAACAACATACAAAAATAACAGTATTATATCTGCTTGATATAAATATACTAACTAAATATATATATATCTTTATATAATTATACACTACATGTATAATATTTACATTCTCTTATCAACCTGCATTAACATAATTCCTCCCCTGTGGAGTACAACAAGCTACAGCTCTGTAAGCAGCCATTTATGAAGTAAAACATTTGAGTTAATCATTTTTAATGTTAATTTGTCCAAATGGATACTGCACAGAGCGAAGATTCTCAACAATGATTTAAGAATGAAGTACACAAGCCTTAATGTAAATGTCAATGTCAATTTAAAATATTAGCTTCTAGTAAAAGATATTTTGAATTTCGCAACTTTAAAATATTGTTATTACTATTATTATATTATTTTAAACATCAAATGTATTTTTCCGAGACTTGACTCGCTATCAAGTCATCTGACAGGGTTCTACCCCTGTGAAACTTCACCAAAAGAGTTAATTCCCTTGTAAAAATAACAGGAGGTCAACATACAGGAAGTTGATTATTTGTTAGTCAAGCATGACTCAAAATCATCAGCCAAATACTTCGCTGGGAAATATATTCAAATAGTGGTGATTACGAAATCAGTTTTCTTACTATTCAGCCGATAAAAATGAAAACCATTCTGTTCATATTTCCTGACAAAGAAGATTTAGATAACATCGAGTGTGAAGACATTGTAATGAAGTTACCAAAGCCATACTCTACAGGAGGTTCTGCACATGCATGTAAGCAGTTGAAGTTTGATGTGGACTTGAGAGGCTTTATCTAAGAAATAGTAATGGAAGTTCTGATAGTCGTAATGTGGTTAATACCTGTTTTTAACTTGTTAACTTGTTTATAGTGTTCCTGTGTTTAACCTGTTAACTTGTTTATAATGTTCAGTGTTCCTGTTGAAATAAAAGTATCGCTTTAAATTGATGAAAGTTATTTGTCCTACTGTGCCCCATGTAATGTCCCAGAGTACCCCATGGCAGGGCACTCTGGAACACTTCATGAACCTTTTATAGACCATGACACTGAAGGAACTAATAATGATACATGCCATTTTAAATGGCTAAACTATACGTATTGAAGTAGAATTTACTACAAATAAAGCATATTTAAAAAATAACATTTATAAATGGTGTGGATGAAATTATGTGTTTTTTGTCCCAGAGTAGTTTTCAAGAAGTACCGTAGTCGCTAAAAACTTGTTTTTTAAAAAATTAATTTTTAGCTGTGGTGGCCATCTTGAATTTCCGGCCTACCTGAAATTTTGCTAGGTAGGATCAACTACTTATAAAGAGCAATTTTCCAGTGAAGTTTCATTAAAATCCGTCGAGTAGTTTCAGAGAAGTAGTCACTACAACTTTTTGTTATATGACTATGTCAACAAATATGCCAGCTGGCAGCCATGTTTAATGATGAAACAAAATGATTTTCGTCAAGGACCAACATCATGTCATGCTGATCATTATAAAAAAATCAATATCACTTTTAGTTTTCAAGAAGTAGTCGCTACAAACTTGTTTTTTAAAAATCTATTTTTAGATTTGGTGGCCATCTTGGCATCAACATGAAGTTTGTGTTTTGCAGGTAATCCAGACACTACACCACTGCAGCCGAGGCGGTCACCGTGTTTGGAAAGAAAAACAGGAACAAAATTTACACGTTTGCATTTTGCAGGTAACCCAGACTACAAGACGGGTTTGGAAGGAAGGACCTTAACACATGTTTGTATTTTGCAGATATGAAATTTATAAGTTTGTGTTTTGCAGGTAACCCAGACATTACACGACCCTGGCTGAGGCGGTCACAGCATTTGGAAAGAAGACCAGGTATGAAATTTACACATGTTTGTGTTTTGCAGAAACTCCATCTACTAGTACCAGTATTACAACACCGAGGCAGAGGCACAACACCGAGGCAGAGGCGATCCCCTAGAAATGCAAACAGACTAGATTAGCAAGCACAAGCTGGGCAAAGAAGATATGTAGGAACACTTAAAAGCAAAACAGAAGGCGAGAAGCAGAGGTGGTAGTTATAAGGAAATTAAAGCGAGAGCTCTCGCTAGTGAAGAAAACCATTCTACCTGGTTACAATTGCAGCTATCTCAGTGATTGATTAAATTGAATTTTAGAGATGCACCAACAGCTAAGGTCTTTGGTGACTTTTTACAATCATGTAGGACCAGATAAACAAGAAATGTGGTAAAAACCAATGGATGCTCCCCAAATAAAAGGTACAAAATACGAAATACAATCGGATGAAAAATATAGGAGTTGAGCCGACAATCTCTGATTACAAGTACAACGAAAACATATGTAAAGTATGTGGAAACGTTCAAGGCTGCATTTGAAGTGGTTCATCAATATGCTTAAAATCATTTTCCAACTGTATTTACTTTTGATATATGTAACATTCTAAATTCTACATATTTATATATTTATTTTTTACCTTATCTCTGTTTACAGAAAAAAAATTGCAATATGCATCACTGCAGTACTGATATCTAAATATTCACTTTATCTCTAGACTACATATACAAGATCTATACCAACAGATGGTTTAGAAATTTACAAAAAGCCTTCCAGCGACTTGATAACTGCACAGGATCATTTCAAAATGTTTTATACTTTGGATGGTTTATAACTTTCTAAATTTACAATATTTGGTGTATTTATACAATTATCCTTGCAGCATTGATATCTCATTATGTTTCAGATATAACAAAGGAGAAGAACCACAACCATGTGAGCATCATTGTATTGGTGATATCTAAATATTCACCCTTTCCATGATGACAGATACAAAATGGAGGAGTACAGCCACCATGTGTGCATCATTGCATTGGTGATATCTAAATATTCACCTTATCTCTTACTACAGATACAAAATGGAGGAGCACGGCCACCATGTGTGCATCATTGTATTAGTGATATCTAAATATTCACCTTATCTCTTACTGCAGATATAACATGGAGGAGCACAGCCACCATGTGTGCATCATTGTATTAGTGATATCTAAATATTCACCTTATCTCTTACTGCAGATATAACACGGAGGAGCACAGCCACCATGTTCATCATTGTATTAGTGATATCTAAATATTCACCTTTTCTCTTACTACATGTTAAGATGGAGAGTTATGTGAGAATGAAAGCGATGATCGAGCAGGCATTTCAGGAATTGGACAAGAATCTAACCTTGTATTTCCATAAGGTATGTTCTTTTCGATTATTTATAACTTTATAAAAAATTTTAGTCTTACTTTTGGATTATAAAAGATAATGTCAAAACTGCTATTCTCCTAGAAAATTAAGTGTAAGGGTTAAATTGTTTTGAACTCTTCCATCCATCATATAAGCCATAAATCTGTGTAAAATATCACATTTTTATCTAGCCTTCATACAGGTGACATAAATAAGGTTTCAAATTATATTTCATGAAGAAAAAAGTTGCCTGAAATGGAATTTGAACCCAGGACCATGTGCTTTTATTTAATAAATAATAAATATGTACTTCTATTTATCGGTAACCTGGCATTGAATGTGGCTGAAGTTGCTTCTTAAAGGGACACATGGCAAACTTGATTTCTATCAAAAATTGCGGCGTCCCGCTACTTTTTCTGCATAACTTGCATTTGTTCAATCATTAATATTAATTATAAGAATAGTATTAAGCAATTAGTTTTTTTTATTATTAATTTTTGATATTATTGCAACAATAATATATTAAAACTTATAGTTTAATAAGAGGAAATAGTGAATGTATAACTATCATGGTTAGCCTTTACCATATTTTCTACTACCATGACCTAACTGTATATCACAAGTATTACTACCATTACCACTGTATTTCACATTTATTTCTACCATGACCACTAAATACCCCATTCTTACTACCATGACCACTAAATACCCCATTCTTACTACCATGACCACTAAATACCCCATTCTTACTACCATGACCACCGTCTCACTAGTGAATTATTCAACACTATATAATATATGTAGAAATGGTCACGTGCGGACCACTGCGAACATACTTTAAACTGTCCATTGGTCTTTAAATCTCCCCTCAATCTGCAAACCTTCCTCTGAAGCTCAGAATATCCACAAAAAATCAAATGTTCACCAGATTAAATTTTTTTAAATTCCAGTCTTTTTCAGTACCCCTCAAAACTAGCTCCATTTCACTGATAATTCAACTGTATTCCTACCCATTTTCAAATTATCATATCTTCCTCGAAAATCACCCAGTGGCATCCAAACTTGGCAGAAGTCATGAACATGTTCCAATCTTGTCACCTGAAAACAGAAATAAGAGAATGATTGCACATTTCCAAGTTCAGAGCAAACCGATTAACACAGCCCTAGTTTTTTACGGTGTAGGAATCTTCCTACCGTCCTGCCCAAGGGAGGTAATTCTGTAGTGAGACCTTTAACTGAATTATTTTTTTGACATAAGACTCAAAACTTTATCAAACAAAGTAACAATATTGACGAACATAAAATGACGTTACTTGGTGTTATCCGCGGACTATTTTTAACAAAATGGCATAAAACATGAAGCCGGTCACATTTGCTTCAAGTCAGTTTCGGACGACTTGAAAATGCACAGAACTGCCACGACATATCAACCGCTAAGCTTGAATATCTTCTATACTTGTTAAAGAAAATGTTTGAAACTTTTAAGTTTTGGTGTTATATGATTGCTTTATCTTATCATTGTATTAAATTTACTGTGTATGTAATATTACCCAATTCAAGTGTCAAAATGCATGCCCTTATATGGCAATTTATTGGTTTCTTGAATAAATGCTTTATTATTCGAACAGTACATCATCTTTGACTTATCATTTCTGCTTCCAAAGAAACTTCATTGTTGGTAGATAAGCTTACTTGTAATTGTAGTGGATGGCTAAGCTGGATTGATGAAATCCTAAACCTTCCTAACCTAATATGGTTAGATTTTTACGCCAAAACGTAACGTTATTTTCATGACGTCATCTTCATGATGTCATCATTTGTTATGTTATTCAGGGAGTAAATGGAGTTTGTCTTTGAAGGGGCATAACTTGAAAAGAGATTATTACAGAACAGAGCTAGCTAGGAAGCAAGTTTACTATTTATAAAAAGGAGTGTACTTGCAATAATGAAACATAAAATATCACACTTTAAGAAGGGAGTCGACCAAAATAGATTTAAACCACTTTCAGGCAGGTGGTCTGATGACAAGCGGACAGTGACCATTAAGAGACTGACTAAAGACGTGTATGATAGTCTCCTAATTCAGGATAAAAAATCAAATGTGCTACTGTGTGGAGCTGTAGACAAGAAGATTCCAGCAACAATGACCTTGAGACCAAGCAAGGCTGCCAAAACGCCTATAGAGCAAGCACTTATGGATAGTGCTAAAGCTGAAAGTGATAAGAATGAACTGCGTACATACCGTATCTTTCACCTTGGGAAGACTGCTGACATGTTCTTTGAAACATTCTCTGATCACAGATCCTGGGATGGCACCTGTCAAGGGAAATTAAACTTTGACTTGAAGTTTGATAAACAGATGGGGTTAGGGTGGTGCGAGAGACTGAAATGTCTTAAATGTGGGTTCGTTGGCAAAGAACATAAGCTTTATGAAACGGTGAACACCAATCGACCAGGACCAAAAGTTGCCGACATAAATCTGTCAGTGGCAGTGGGGTTAATGGACACAAAATCCGGCCCAAATGACTTTCGGTACTTGATGACATGCCTGAAAATTCCACCACCATCTTACTCATCTATGCAAAGCCATAGCAACATTGCTGCTGACAAAGTTTCGGAGGTGGCACATGCTAGTTTCAACCGTGCAAGACAGCAAGTCCGAGAAAACAACGTCGCGTGTGGGTTTGAAAAAGACGCCTCAATTCCGGGTGGGGTAGACTCCCAATATAACAACAGTCTGAAGTCAGCAGGGGAGACAACTCCAATGCAGCCAGCCACTCAAGTCAGCACTACCATCATAGAGATGCAGACAAATCTAAAGAAAGTGATTGGCATGCACATTGGCAGTAAACTTTGTTCCCACTCGGACCACAGCGCATGTAATGCGAGGTCTGGATGCAGCAAAAATCTTCAGGATACCGACCAAATAGGTAAGTTTCATAACAATTAATTAAACATTATTTAATTAACACAACACAACACAACACAACACAACACAACACAACACAACACAACACAACACAACACAACACAACACAACACAACACAACACAACACAACACAACACAACACAACACCATAACACAACAACACAACACAACACAACACAACACAACACAACACAACAACACAACAACACAACAACACAACAACACAACAACACAACAACACAACACAACACAACACAACACAACACAACACACAACACAACACAACAACACAACAACACAACAACACAACACAACACAACACAACACAACACAACACAACACAACACAACACAACACAACAACCACACCACATCACAATCACAAAACACAACAACACAACAACCACACCACATCACACCACATCACACCACATCACAATCACAAGAAAGATAAGATAGATAGATAGATAGATAGATAGATAGATAGATAGATAGATAGATAGATAGATAGATAGATAGATAGATAGATAGATAGATAGATAGATAGATAGATAGATAGATAGATAGATAGATAGATAGATAGATAGATAGATAGATAGATAGATAGAAATAACTAATGACAAAAAGAAAGAAATAATAATAATAAAAAACATTATTGACTAATCAACAATAACCGCCGTCAAGTCGTTAAACATTTAAGATAAGATAAGATAAGATAAGATAAGATAAGAAGATAAGATAAGATAAGATAAGATAATGTAAGTAAGTAAGTAAGTAAGTAAGTAAGTAAGTAAGTAAGTAAGTAAGTAAGTAAATAAGTAAGTAAGTAAGTAATTAAGTAAGTAAGTAAGTAAATAAGAAAAATAAATAAGTAATGAAAAAAAGAAATAAATAATAAAAAAGATTATTGACTAATGCAACAATAACCGTCAAGTCGATACAAATTTCATACTTCGTTTACAGGTGACGAACATAGAGAGGCCAGATTAGCGATGGAATCGATATTGAAGAGTGACACGCCGATCACTATTGACAACATGACAACAGACGGGGACAGCAAAGCATTCAAAGGCGCTCGTGCTGCTCAACTTGCTATCACGGGCAAACCAATGTCAAGAATGGCGGATGTTGTACATCTGACTAAAACAATGAAAAATAAAATTAAGAGGACTGAGTTTTCGCAAAAGATGTTTCCTGGACATACCAAACGGGACCGAGCATACATTCAGAAACGCTTTGCAAAGGACGTATCTCACCGTGTACTAACTGAGTTTCAAAATGTACAGCAGAGTATAGGCGACACAAATATTCCCTGTTTACAACAAAAATGTGAAAATTTGAAGATGGCTATAATAGACTGCTACCAGGATAAATGTGGGAAAACTTGTAGAAAATATTCCATGGCGTGTGGGGGGTAATCCACCAATCTCAACATGGAGAAAACATTTTATGCCAACATCATGTAAACCTTTAAAGATTCAGGGAGACGACAAAAATAAACTTATCGACTGTTTAAATGTTCGACTGGGGAAAGACGCTGTGACCAAGACATGTAAAGGTGCTGACACAAATAAGCTAGAGGCGTTACACCGCGGTATAAATGCCTCAAACCCGAAAGACGTAACCTTTCGACGTAATGCTAAAGGCAGAAAATTAAGTGCCGCAGCACGGTTAAATGACGGACGGGCAAATTCAGCAATAGAAAAAGTTAAGGCTGTTGGAGGGTCATTTCCCCAAAACACAAAAGTGTTACGGTCACTTAAGAAAATTCAGGACAAAAATACGTACGACAAACATCGACAAATGTTACAAACTTATAAAACAGCCAGATTTATCAACAAAGTGAACAAATTTAAAGTATACGATGACCAACGACAACATAAAACATACTCAACTGACCTTCTCGACAAGTAAACAATGACCACACATTTTGCTATATGAAAAGTGGGTGGGGTAACAATTTGACATGAAACACTACAATAGGATAATATAAACAATCTACTCACATGAAGCATGCAATCAGGATACTCTGTATGTCCTAAACACAGTCTTGGTATCATGTGAAGGCATCTTTGTCTTTCCATGTTGACGCTATGAGGCTCCAAGCTGAGATGGTCAAATCGTAAACATAAACTGTTGTGGCAAAGATGAGACACGTCCATTCCCCTAGGAATACTAGAAACACACATAACACACATATACATCACTCTGTGTGCTAACATGTTCATCTGAGTATGTCTCCCAGCCAAAACAATCGACTGTCTCCCATATTCTGACACTTTCTGACCACAGAATCGTCTATTAAGTCCCAAATGACGGTTATAAAGCATGCACGGGGTCCGACTAGAAGCAAAGTAGTCTATTTTACACTGCAAAAGCATCAAATACTTATCAAAATCCATATTATGCCTAAGAAATACACTGTTTCACTCTAAAATCAAGATTTCACTTTAAAAAATCCAATCTAGTAACAATAGGCGCTGTCTGTCAAGCTTTTCCCTGTTCCAGATGAGGGTTGTTTAACGTCTCACTAGTGAATTATTCAACACTATATAATATATGTAGAAATGGTCACGTGCGGACCACTGCGAACATACTTTAAACTGTCCATTGGTCTTTAAATCTCCCCTCAATCTGCAAACCTTCCTCTGAAGCTCAGAATATCCACAAAAAATCAAATGTTCACCAGATTAAATTTTTTTAAATTCCAGTCTTTTTCAGTACCCCTCAAAACTAGCTCCATTTCACTGATAATTCAACTGTATTCCTACCCATTTTCAAATTATCATATCTTCCTCGAAAATCACCCAGTGGCATCCAAACTTGGCAGAAGTCATGAACATGTTCCAATCTTGTCACCTGAAAACAGAAATAAGAGAATGATTGCACATTTCCAAGTTCAGAGCAAACCGATTAACACAGCCCTAGTTTTTTACGGTGTAGGAATCTTCCTACCGTCCTGCCCAAGGGAGGTAATTCTGTAGTGAGACCTGAATACCCAATGTATTACTACCATGACCACTGATACCATATTTATTAATAATATACCTCATGTCAAACGCACATGTTAAATTTCCATAGACTGTTGTTTTCCCATTTTTGTAATATATCCTGGTAATGTCTCCATGGAGTGGTCTATTTTGTTATGTCATCCCAGTATAATTTGTACTGTCTTATGATTGTAAAGTCAAAGCAAGTTTATATGGCTATTGTGATGTCCTTTGATGAACAGTGTATGTTTACATGCACAAATGAAAATCAGTGAACATTTTACTAAAATGGCTGACACAGTTTGCACAACTTTCTGAAGATGATTTGAAAAGTTTACTCAAAATTCCGCAATAAAATATTTTCTAGGTGCTGAGAATTGTCATTTTTTGAACAGAGAGAAGTAACACCGTTTTCTCATGTTTTATTTCAAAGGATTATTTAGCAGAACCAAATATCTGTTTCAAAGATATTTTTCATTAAAAAATAACCACTAAGGCCATTATTTTTTATTCTTTGTTTTACAAACCATCAAGACAGAGAATTACTTTAGGAGGAAGAGAAAAACAATTGGTAAAGCATATAGTTTAAATATTTATTTGAAAGGAAGAGAATGAAATGTTCTTTTAAAAGCTGGGAGGAGGTAAAAAACAAAAAACTATCAAATTCCCTATGGTAAAATAAAATACCTAATTTCATTTTGTTGTAGGGGTGTTCACAAAACGAATTATCAAAAAATAATGGCCTTATTACCACATGACTTACATGTATACTACATTAATTATAATGATAACTTTATATGAATATCACATTCATTATTACCATGACCAATGTATACCAAATTACTACCATGACCACTTTATTTAAGAAATAAAATATCAAAACCTGGTGGGCAGAACTTGAAGACCATCGATACCAAGGACCTGGTGGGCGGAACTTAAAGACCATTGATACCAAGGACCTGGTGGGCGGAACTTAAAGACCATCTATACCAAGGGCCGTAGGCCCGCGGTTTCAATGTGTTTCAAGTCTCAACCTCCAGGTTTGATCTCGCACAATATAAACCAGCTGGAAATATTTTACAAAGCATTTAATATCTTCCTCGGAAGAGAAATAGCCCCGATATAAGAACTCGTGCTCCGCACACGTTCTTATATCGGGGCCATTTCTCTACCTCGTGAGATATTTCCCGTATCTCAAAAACACTGGTTATTAAACGCTATGTAATTTATACGCACATTTTCGAGCGATTTGAACATAATACAAACACATTTCTCACAAACTTACATTGTACGTCCATCTCTCAGCACTGAATTAAATAAAAATTTTGAGTTTGCAGTTTTCATCGTATTATATATTTAAATCTATTATATACTTCCCAGTGGATTGTATGGTTAGAATAAACCTTATATTCTTATTGTTTATATTTTCACAGTGAGAATATAAGAAAATTATATTCTCACTTATATTCTCACTGCCAGAAAAATTGGAATTACTTTTTTCTGCATTTGCTTAATAACAGTCCATAATTTTTGTCAAAGTTTAAGAACCTATATTCTATGCGCATTAAATATATGTAAATCACCTCAACGCGCTGGTGTTACTATATTTGTCCGCAAATACCTTAAAAGGGAACTGTCGGAACGAAACGTATTTTCTGTTTGAAACAGTTTGGTAGTGTTGCAAAGGAAGACGAAAACAAAAAATAAAAAAAAAGATAGAGGAAAATAGAATGGTTATTGAAAAGAGGAAGGATGAGAGCTACGTAAGTGTACCTCCTTTTATTCATTATAAGCAGTGATTATTGCAAATCTCTTTTGAACAATTATTGTAACATGTCTTATACTCATACTGTGCTCTAGTTATGCATTTTGTTTGCTAGATTTCATTAATGTTATTTTAGTTATCAAATTTGCAAAATGTGACTTTTTTATTACACAAGACACCTTCTCATTTTGATGAACATTTCACTTAGTGATCGAGTTTCCACTAGAAATGGCCGAGACATGATTTATTTTTACAATTTTTTTGACCTTTGACCTCCAATGTGTGGCCTTGACCTTTGGGACATGGACATGATTCTTGTGCGTGACACATCTTCTAACTGTGATGAACATTTGTGTGAAGTTTGACACAGTTCCATGAGTATTTTCTAAGAAATGGCAGAGACATGAATTTTTTAATGATTTTTTTACCTCAAACTGACCTTGACCTTTGAGGCACTGACATGATTCTTGCATAATATACCTTCTCATTGTGATCAAAATTTGTGTGAAGTTTGACGTAGTTCCCCTCAGTACTTTCCACGGAGCTGAGTGCGATTACTATGTGCCTCCCTATTGGGGCATAAAAAACAACACTTTATTTCACTAAATTCAATATTTTGTTCTGTAAAATTTGAGGCATAATAATTCATAGCTGGTTGCAAATTTTATTCATTGGTGAAGCCTTAGTGGATCCATAAAACATAAGTTGCGACCAATAATTGACCAATAATTTACATACTGTTACAAAAGTAAACAATTTAATACTGGTTACCCTGTTTCTAATACATTTCATTGTTTGCATTAGTTTAACTGACAAATGAATCGAATATATTTAAACTTATCGGGAGATCAGGAGAAGTAGTCGGTACAAAGCTTGTGTTACCCGCTATAAACATGTGATGATTTGTTGCAAAACTGTAACTGGTTTTATTTTCTTGTATATTTTAGTACAAGAGAATGAAATAAGCCATATATTTCAACAAGTTGATCATGAAAAATTGTAATCGATTGATCAGATCAAAGGCATAACTGATCGATGATCGATCAAATCAACAACACTGCTGATCATTCCTGCAAGGTTTCACTGAAATCTGGCCAGGGGTTCAGGAGAAGTAGTCCGGCCAAAACTTGTGTATTAAAAACCTTTAAAGGGTCATAACTCTGCCAAAAATCTTTCAACCAGAACATGGAGATGTATGTATATTTAGTATTGGGTACTAATCATTCCTACAATGCTTGGCTGAAATCCGGGCAGGGGTTCAGAAGAGTTTGGACAAAATCTGTGTATTAAAACCTTTAAAGGGCCATAACTCTGCCAAAAATCATTCAACCGGAATATGCTGAATACATGCATAACTAGGCTTGATACTGATCAACCTTGCCAAATTTCGTTGAAATCCGGCCAGGGGTTTCAGCAGAACTAGTCCAAACTAGACTTGGTACTGATCATCCCTGAAAAGTTTTGCTGAAAAACGGCAATATGAAGGCCTTATCATAACAATCTGGTAAAGTTTAGTAAAGATCAGATGAAACATGAAGGTGCCAGAGTGTTGACATCAAAATGTTAACACATTTTTCAATAATTCAAGGACCATAACTCGGTGTTACTGGTCCGATCTGGCTGGTTTTCGAACTTGACCGAGCTTTCATCAATAACAACAATCTGGCAAAGTTTGGTAAAGGTGGGATGCAAAATATAGGCACTGGAGTGTTGACAAGACAAAATATATCAATTTTCATTGATTAAAGGGCAATAACTACAGTGTTACTGGTCATATCTGGCTGGTTTTCTAACTCATCTGAGCTTTCTTTGATATAAATACACTGGCAAAGTTTCATAAAGATCAAATACAAAATGGAGGTGCTAGAGTGTAAACAAGGTTTAATATGGCATTTTTCAGCAAAACAAGGGCCAGAACTTTGGTGTTTCTAATCCGATTTGGCTGGTTTTTAAACTAATCCGGGCTTTCATTGATATAAAGACACTGGCAAAGTGTTGTAAATATCCGATTAGTAATGAAATCTCTTTAACAAGACAAAAGTTAGCGGATGACAGACGGACGGACAACTCGCCATTACAGAAAAGAGTTAACAGCGTTTCTGCAGCGTTGAAATATTCTTGAAATATTCTTAATCTAGCTTTACTACAGCTTATCATTATGTGTATAAAATTGGCAACCATTAGGAGACATTATGGTTTTGTCACTGTGCTCACTTTTATTATTTTTATGAACTAGAAGAAGAAAATTTCAAACTGGAAATGAATAACAAAGCGCTCAAGAGTCGGCTGACTAAACTGAAGAGTAGAATTTTACACCTTATTTCAGTTAAAGTAAGTATATCCTCAATATACATACAGAGTATTTGGTCAGCTAGGTTATCACTATTTTAATAAATGTATATCCTTTATGTGTTGCAGACACTTAGGGATCACTATATCTGTCGTCCCTCTTCACCTCACCTCAAAAAAATGTTGTTACACATACCCAATAATTCTGACTTTCATTTTGGCAGAGTTATGCCCTTTTTTGGCAGACGACAAGTGTTCCATGAAACAGGCTTATAAATACAGATGGTGTCATGCAGATTACGACTTTTCCGCATCGTCATCGTGACATTTTATTAGTTACAGCTGAAAATCATTGTGTTTTGACTGCAGATTGTCACCCAAAATATCACCAGGCCTGGAATTAACCATTCTTGAGAATATTCACCCAAAATATCACCAGGAATTTTTTCGTAATGAAAGAAGGTCAAATAAAACCTGGTGAAATCATCTTTTACATGTCTTGAAGTATTCTTGAAATAGTCTGAATCTACCCTTACTACAGCTTATACTTATGTGTATAAAATTGGGCAACCATTAGGAGACATTATGGTTTTGTCACTGTGCTCACTTATTATTTTTATACAGGAACTAGAAGAAGAAAATTTCAAACTCGAAATGAATAACAAAGCGCTCAAGACGCGGCTGACAAAACTGAAGAGTAGAATTGTACACTTTATTTCCGTTAAAGTAAGTATATCCTCAATATACATACAGAGTATTTCAGAGTACACTAACCATTCTAGAGAATATTAACCCAAAATACCAGGAATTTTTTCGTTGTGAAAGAAGGTCAAATAAAACCTGGTGAAATCATCTTTTACATGTCTTGAAATATTCTTGAAATAGTCTGAATCTAGCCTTACTACAACTTATCATTATGTGTATAAAATTGGGCAACCACTAGGAGACATTCTGGTATTGTCACTGTGCTCACTTTTATTACTTTTAAACTTTTTATACAGGAACTGAAAACAAAGAATGAAGGATTGGTCATCCAAAACACGAATTTGAGAAAACAACTAGCAACTTTCGACTTAAGAATAAAACACCTAACAATGCTGAAAGTAAGTAGATAGATCGTCAACAGACATATACAGTAAAATCAGCTAGGTTATCACAATTTTTTTTAAAAATTAGTACATGTATATCCTTTTTGTGTTGCCTGTGAAGCACAGCAGACACTTAGGGATCACTGTATCTGTTGTCCTCATCTCAAAAAATGTTGTTACACATGACTGTGCTCACTTTTATTACTTTAAAACATTTTATGCAGGAACTAGAAACTAAAAACTTAGGACTGACCCTAATCACCAACCAATCACTATGAAAAAAGCTTGCAATTCCCAAAGTGAGAATTACCCATTTGAGTTCGATAAAACTAAGTTTATCCTCCAGCCTGGAATTCACCATTCTTGAGAATATTCACCCAAAATATCACCAGGCCTGGAATTCACCAACCATTCTTGAGAATATTCACCCAAAAGAATTCACCAACCATTCTTGAGAATATTCACCCAAAATATCACCAGCCCCATTATTCACCAACCATTCTAGAGAATATTCACCCAAAATATCACCAGGAATTTTTTCGTAATGAAAGAAGGTCAAATAAAACCTGGTGAAATCATCTTTTACATGTCTTGAAATATTCTTGAAATAGTCTAAATCTAGCCTTACTACAACTTATCATTATGTGTATAAAATTGGCAACCATTAGGAGACATTATGGTTTTGTCACTGTGCTCACTTTTATTATTTTTATACAGGAACTAAAAGAAGAAAATGAACATCTAGAGACCAACAACAAAGCTCTAAAGGCAAGGCTGAATAAACTCAATAGACGAATTTGTCATCTAATTTCCGTTAAAGTAAGTATATCCTCAATATACATACAGAGTATTTGGTCAGCTGGGTTATCACTTTTTTAATAAATGTATATCCTTTTTGTGTTGCAGACACTTAGGGATCACTATATCTGTCGTCCCTCTTCACCTCATCTCAAAAAAATGTTGTTACACATACCCAATAATTCTGACTTTCATTTTGGCAGATGACAAGTGTTCCATGAAACAGGCTTATAAATACAGATGGTGCCAATCCACATTGTCAGCGTGACATTTTATTAGTTACAGCTGAAAATCATTGTGTTTTGACTGCATATTTTCACCCAAAATATCACCAGGCCTGGAATTCATAAACCATTCTTGAGAATATTCACCCCCCAAAATATCACCAGGCCTGGAATTCACCAACCATTCTTGAGAATATTCACCCAAAATATCACCAGGCCTGTTATTCACCAACCATTCTTGAGAATATTCACCCAAAATATCACCAGGCCTGTTATTCACCAACCATTCTTGAAAATTCACACAAAATATCACCAGGCCTGGAATTCAACAACCATTCTTGAGAATATTCACCAAAAATATCACAAGGCCTGTTATTCACCAACCATTCTTGAGAATATTCACCCAAAATATCACCAGGCCTGGAATTCAACAACCATTCTTGAGGATATTCACCCAAAATATCACCAGGCTCTTATTCACCAACCATTCTAGAGAATATTCACCCAAAATATTACCAGGCCGGTTATTCACCAACCATTCTAGAGATTATTATATAACCTATAAATAGACGCATTTTCATTGGCTAAAAAGTAATTTTTTAGAAAAAATATCTAGCGATATTGACCTGTTTTTTTCTGATATTGACCAGTTTTATAAAACTGTCCCGAGATGTGATATTATTGAAAAAATCTATTGTTTAATTGTTATAAACTGTCAAATTCAAATTGAGGGTTATATAATAAAACAGTTATGGACTTTTCAGCTGTTATACATGATGTTGATATGTACCAAAAAATCATTATTGACCTCGGCTATCGCCTCGGTCAATAATGATTTTTTTGGTGCATATCACATCATGTATAACAGCTGAAAAGTCCATAATTGTATAATATTCACCCAAAATATCACCAGGCCTGTTATTTACCAACCATTCTAGAGAATATTAACCCAAAATACCAGGAATTTTTTCGTTATGAAAGAAGGTCAAATAAAACCTGGTGAAATCATCTTTTACATGTCTTGAAATATTCTTGAAATATTCTTAATATAGCCTTACTACAGCTTATCATTATGTGTATAAAATTGGGCAACCATTAGGAGACTTTCTGGTATTGTCACTGTGCTCACTTTTATTACTTTTAAACTTTTTATACAGGAACTGAAAACAAAGAATGAAGGATTGGTCATCCAAAACACGAATTTGAGAAAACAACTAGCAACTTTCAACTTAAGAATAAAACACCTAACAATGCTGAAAGTAAGTTGATCGTCAACAGACATGTACAGTAAAATCAGCTAGGTTATCACTATTTTTTTAAAAAATTAGTACATGTATATCCTTTTTGTGTTGCCTGTGAAGCACAGCAGACACTTAGGGATCACTGTATCTGTTCTCATCTCAAAAAATGTTGTTACACATGTGCTCACTTTTATTACTTTAAAACTTTTTATGCAGGAACTAGAAACTAAAAACTTAGGACTGACCCTAATCACCAACCAATCACTATGAAAAAAGCTTGCAAATCCCAAAGTGAGAATTACCCATTTGAGTTCGATAAAACTAAGTTTATCCTCAATATACATATACAGTATAGTCAGCTAGGTTATCACAATTTTTTTTAGAATTTTAGTATATGTATATCCTTATGTGTTGCCTGTGAAGCAGTGCAGACACTTCGGGATCACTATATCTGTCGCCCGTCTTCACATCTCAAAAAATGTTGTTACACATGCCCATGACTTTCATTTTGGCAGAGTTATGCCCCTTTTTGGCAGACGACAAGTGTTCCTTGAAACAGGCTAATAAGTACAGATGGTGCCAATCCACATTGTCAGCGTGACATTTTATTAGTTACAGCTGAATATCATTGAGTTTTGACTGCAGATTGTCACCCAAAATATCACCAGCCTGGAATTCACCATTCTTGAGAATATTCACCCAAAATATCACCAGGCCTGTTATTCACCAACCATTCTTGAGAATATTCAACCAAAATATCACCAGGAATTTTTTCGTTATGAAAGGTCAAATAAAACCTGGTGAAATCATCTTTTACATGTCTTGAAATATTCTTGAAATATTCTGAATCTAGCCTTACTACAGCTTATACTTATGTGTATAAAATTGGGCAACCACTAGGAGACATTCTGGTATTGTCAACGTGCTGACTTTTACTACTTTTAAACTTTTATACAGGAATTGAAAATAGAATTTAGGATAAACACTGGCGAACAGATCACTACGAAAACAGCTAACAAATCTGAAGCTGAGAATAACCCATCTGAGTTTGATAAAAGTAAGTATACAGGAACAAAGAACATTGAACATAGGACTTACCCTTACCAACAGATCTCTCAGGAAACAGCTAGCAAATCTTAAGCTGAGAGTTACACATTTGAGTTTGATAAAAGTAAGTATATTTTATGCAGGAACTAAAAACACTGAACACCGGACTCACCCTGGCTTGAAGAGATGAAAGGGAATCAGAAAAGATTACGAACTGGTCATCATCAGATTCCTGAATATAATTTAAAGCAAGTTCAATTGCCTTAAGTTCAGCTGAAAAGATAGAGGCCTTGTCAGGCAGGCGGCTCTTTATGCTATGTTTGTAAACAACATCTGCTGCACCTACCTTGTCTCCATCTTTAGAACCATTTGTGTATAAATGTTGAAAGTTACTGTATTTCGATTTAATTTCATTAAATTTGCTTTGAAAGATAGTAGGATCTGTAACGTATTTGCTATTATTACAAAGATCAAATATAATTGTTGGTGTTTTCAAAGTCCACGGTGGAATTTGTTGTACTTATCTTGAGCAAATGCTCTGAAGATTAATAAAATTTGCGGATGGTGCTATTTTGAAAATGCTGCATTTGGGCACTTTACTAATTAGTAGCAGGAAAAACAAGAAATCCGTGGATTCACATGTCTCGCCTAACGGGGAAAGGTCAATGATGCTTATATGAAAGTTTGTAAACATTTTAGTAATTAAAAACAATCATGTTTGCCATTTGCTGAGATGGCATTTAAGTGCATTTGTTAAAAAACAAAATGCCATTCTATTAAAAACAAGAGGGCATGTTGATGCTCTACTGCCTAAAATGGGTATTTTATGAAGGGTTGTCGACATAAAATGCCCATCAGTAGTTTTTTTAAAACATTGCAAAAAACAACAGGGATAGGATGGCCTTAGATGGCTCACCTGGTAATCATGGGCAATAAGTCTGCTGTGTCTAGTCTGTCTAGTCTGGCATGGGCATTTCTAGGCTGACAAGAAATTTAAAGTAAACAAGAGGTCCAAGAGGGCCTGTGGACGCTCTACTGGCTAATATGGCTCTTATAACATCAATGAAGCGAGTGACTATTGTCTTTAGAAAGGCAGAATATAGCATTTTTAATTCATCGTTACTGGTCCGATCTGGCTGGTTTTTGAACTTGGCCAGTAGAGATAATAAAAAAACACTTAAAAAAAACAACACTTTACCGAGCTGTTATTGACATTAACAATCTGGTAAAGTTTGGTAAAGATCGAATGAAAAAAATATGGCGTCTAGAGTGTACACAAGGTTTTTCAAGTATTTGACCTAGTGACCTAGTTTTTGACTCCATGGGACCCATTTTCGAACTTGACCAAAATATAATTAAGACAACATTTCGACAAAGTTTCATCAAGATCATGTCAGAAATATGGCCTCTAGAGTGTACACAAGGTTTTTCAAGAATTTGACCTAGTGACCTAGTTTTTGACCCTGTGTGACCCATTTTTCGAACTAGCAAGCTATAATTGAGACAAATATTCTGACAAAATTGCATCAAGATCGGGTCAAAAATATGGCCTCTAGAGTGTACACACGGTTTTTCCAAAGTTTGACCTAGTGACCTAGTTTTTAACTTCATGTGACCCATTTTTGAACTTGACCAAGATATAATTAAGACAAACATTTTGACAAAATTTCATCAAGATTGGGTCAAAAATACGGCTTCTAGAGTGTACACAAGGTTTTTTCAAGTATTTGACCTAGTGACCTTGTTTTTAACCCCAGGTGACCCATTTTCAAACTTGACCAAGATATAATTAAGACAAACATTCTGACAAAGTTGCATCAAGCTCGGGTCATAATATGTCTAGAGTGTACACAACATTTTTCCAATATCTGACCTAGTTACCTAGTTTTTAACTTCATGTGACCCATTTCCGAACTTGATCAAGATATAATTAAGATAAACAATTTGACAAAGTTTCATCAAGATTGGGTAACAAATATGACCTCTAGAGTGTACACAAGTTTTTAAGTATTTGACCTAGTGACCTAGTTTTTGAAGCCACATAACCCATTTTTGAACTTGACCGAGATTTCATTGAGACAAACATTCTGACAAAGTTTCATGATGATTGCATCAGAAATGTGGCCTCTAGAGTGTACACAAGAAAAGTTACCGGACGACGGACGGACAACACACCATCCCATAAGCTCTGCTTGCCCTTGGCCAGCCAGTAGAGCTAAAAACTGAGCAAGACAAATTTTATCACCTACTGAAATAAAGATAAAATTTCAACATCTCTGCAATGGAAATTATGAATTGTACGTTTCGTGAGGGAGTTACTCCTCAGGGAGGTATACTTACTCCTCAGGGAGTAAGCTGAAGAGTAAATATACATACTCTCGGTTTCGTATTGCAGTTTATGTTCTGTTTATAAATCTTGTAGTTTTTATATTCATTTCTAAAGGCACACACCTTAATCTTGAAGTTTGTATCAGCCAGGGGTTCAGGAGAACTAGCTCAGAAAAAGATTGTGGTATCAAAATCCTTTAAAGGGCCATAACTCTGTAAACCGGAACGTGACAATGACATGCACAACTAGGTTTGGTGCTGATCATCCCTGCAAAGTTTCATTGAATTCTGGTAAGGGGTTCAAGAAAAGTAGATCAGACAAAGTTTGTGTACTAAAACCTTTAAAGGCTCATAATTCTGCCAAAAAAAATCATTTAACCAGAATACGTAAATGATTTGCACAACTAGACATGCAACTGATCATCCCTAAAAAGCTTCGTTTAAATCCGGCCAGGGGTTCAGGAGAACTAGTCAGAACAAAATTTGTGTATTAAAACCTTTAAAGGGACACACGGCAATCTTGAAATATTTGAAATGGCTGTCTTGATTTATATATGCAGTATCATTTTTACTTTTACCCTGGTGACATTTAAATAAATAAAATTTAAGTATTCACTATTTCGTCTTATAATGCTATTAGTTTTAATATATTACTGGTGCAATAATAAAAAAAAAATCCTATATAAGTCTATGTAAAACTGTGACCCTCGGGGCGGGGACAAATTTGACCCCACGGTCACCATTTGAACAAACTTAGTAGAGGACCATAAGCTGATGCTACATGTAATAAATGAGAGCTCTGTACCAGAGAAGAAGATTTTTTTCAAATTCTCCCTATACAAGCCTATGTAAAACTGTGACCCCCGGGGTGGGGCCAAATGTGACCCCTGGGTCACCATTTGAACAAACTTGGTAGAGGACCATAAGCTTATAACAAATGCAAAATATTAAACCTCTGACTCTTGCAGTTCCAGAGATTTTTTAAAGTTTTTCCCTATACAAGCCTATGTAAACTGTGACCCCCGGGGCGGGGCCAAATGTGACCCCAGAGTCACCATTTGAACAAAATTTGTAGAGGACCATAAGCTTATAGCAAATGCAAAATATTAAACCTCTGGCTCTTGCAGTTTCAGAGAAGATGTTTTAAGTTTTTCCCTATAAATGTCTATGTAAAACATGTGAGCCTTGGGGTATTGTGCTAAGGCTAGCTAGGAATTGTAACCCAAGAGGAACTCAACTAGGGCCTTATTGTTGGATGGAGGGGATATATCGCTAGACAATTTGTTTATTGAAGACACTTACCAAGCAATTACTGGTACCAGGGGCATCATTAGAACTAATTATTGTTACAGGTCCACTAGATGGTACTACATACCAAATATGAAAGCTATAGGCCTTGTTTGTGACATAAAGATTTTTGAAGTATTGCTTACATAACTGTATGTTAACATGTGACCCCCAGGGTAAGGCTCCCGATGAACAGGGCAGAATTGTCACAGGTCCATCACATGCTGCAAAGCAATAAATGCTCTAGGGCTAGGCATTTTAGTTTTTGAAAAGATTGTTCAAGTTTACTCCATCCGGTACCGTGCTCTGGTGAGCTGAATAGGGGTCAAAATTGTGGCCTCTGGAGTGCCCACAAGCAAATTCCAATATTGACCTAGTGACATAGTTTTTTGATCCCATGTGACCCATTTTGAAACTTGATCAAGATATATTTCAGATAAACAATCTGAGAAAGTTTCATCAAGATCTGGTCAAAAATATGGCGTCTAGAGTGTACACAAGGTTTTTCAAGTATTTGACCTAGTGACCTAGTTTTTGACCCATTTTCAAACTTGACCAAAATATAATTAAGACAACATTTCGACAAAGTTTCATCAAGATCGGGTCAGAAATATGGCCTCTAGAGTGTACAAAAGGTTTTTCAAGTATTTGACCTAGTGACCTAGTTTTTGACCCTGTGTGACCCATTTTCGAATTTTTAGAAAGCTATACTTGAGACAAATATTCTGACAGAATTGCATCAAGATCGGGTCAAAAACATGGCCTCTAGAGTGTACACACGGTTTTTCCAAAGTTTGACCTAGTGACCTAGTTTTTAACACCATGTGACCCATTTTTGAACTTGACCAAGATATAATTAGGACAAACATTTTGACAAAGTTTCATCAAGATTGGGTCAGAAATAAGGCTTCTAGAGTGTACACAAGGTTTTTCAATTATTTGATCTAGTGACCTAGTTTTTAACCCCATGTGACCCATTTTCAAACTTGACCCAGATATAATTAAGACAAACATTCTGACAAAGTTGCATCAAGCTCAGGTCAAAAATATGGCCTCTAGAGTGTACACAAGGTTTTTCTAATATTTTACCTAGTGACCTAGTTTTTAACTTCATGTGACCCATTTCCGAACTTGATCAAGATATAATTAAGACAAACAATTTGAAAAAGTTTCATCAATATTGGGTAACAAATATGACCTCTAGAGTGTACACAAGTTTTTTCAAGTATTTAACCTAGTGACCTAGTTTTTGAACTTGACCGAGATTTCATTGAGACAAACATTCTGACAAAGCTTCATGATAATTGCATCAGAAATGTGGCCTCTAGAGTGTACACAAGCAAAAGTTAACTGACGGACAGACGACGGACGACGGAAGACGGACAACACACCATCCCATAAGCTCTACTGACCAAGGGTAAAAATGTCAAAGTGCCACAACTCCATCATAAATCAGCAAACTGGAACAAAAGTTTCGTCGAAATCCAACAAGGCATTTAGGAGGAGTAGCGCAGACAAGAAAAAATGTCAAGGGGCTGTAACTCCATCAACAAGAGGTCAATGACCTTGAAGCTCTACTGATTGATTTAGATTTCAGGAAGTAGTCGCTACAAACTTGTTTTTTGAAAATTTATTTTTAGCCGTGGCGGCCATCTTGAATTTCCGGCTGACCTGAAATTTTGCTAGGATCAATTAGACATCAAGAGCAACATTCCTGTGAAGTTTCATCAAAATCCGTCTAGTAGTTTCAGAGAAGTAGTCCCTACAAGTTTTCATTATATAACTCTATGTAAACAAAGATGGCCGCTGACAGCCATGTTTAACATCGAATCAAAACGATTTTTGACAAGGATCAACATCATGTCATGCTGATCATTTTAGAAAAAGTCCCATATCAATATCGCTTATAGTTTTCAAGAAGTAGTCGCTACAAACTTGTATCTTGAAAATCTATTTATAGCCATGGCTGCCATCTTGAATTTCCGGCCGACCTAAAAAAATCTTGAATCAATTAGACATCAAGAGCAACATTCCTGTGAAGTTTCATCAAAAATCGTCAAGTAGTTTCAGAGGAGTAGTCGCTACAAGTTTTTACTATATAAATCTATGTAAACAAAGATGTCCGCTAGCGGCCATGTTTAAAGTCGCATTGAAATAAATTTCGACAAGAATCAACATCATGTCATGCTGATAATTTTAGAAAACGTCCCATATCAATATCACTTACAGTTTTCAAGAAGTAGTCGTTACAAATTTATTTATTTTAAATCTATTTTTAGCTGTGGCGGCCATCTTGAATTTCCGGCCAGCCTGAAATTTTTCTAGGATCAACTAGACATCAAGAGCAACATTCCTGTGAAGTTTCATGAACATCCGTCAAGTAGTTTCAGAGAAGTAGTCGCTACAAGTGTTTACTATATAACTCTATGTAAACAAAGATGGCCACTGGCAGCCATGTTTAACATCGAATCAAAATAATGTTTGACTAGGATCAACACCATGTCATGCTGATCATTTTAGAAAAAGTCCCATATCAATACCACTTATAGTTTTCAAGAAGTAGTCGCTACAAACTTATTTTTTAAAAATCTATTTTTAGCTGTGGTGGCCATCTTGAATTTCTGGCCGACCTGAAATTTTGCTAGGATCTATTAGACATCAAGAGCAACCTTCCTGTAAAGTTTCATGAAAATTCGCCAAGTAGTTTCAGAGGAGTAGTCGCTACAAGTTTTTACTATATAACTCTATGTAAACAAAGATGGCCACTGGCAGCCATGTTTAACGTCGAATCAAAACAATTTTTGACAAGGATTAACATCATGTCATGCTGATCATTTTAGAAAATGTCCCATATCAATATCACTTACAGTTTTCAAGAAGTAGTCGTTACAAATTTATTTATTTTAAATCTATTTTTAGCTGTGGCGGCCATCTTGAATTTCCGGCCATCCTGAAATTTTTCTAGCATTTCTGTAAAGTTTCATGAATATCCATCAAGTAGTTTCAGAGGATTAGTCGCTACAAATAAAAGTTTACGGACAGACGGACAGATGGACGACGAACGCCGCACCTGATCAGTAGAGCTAAAAATCAACAAACCGAAAAAAAAATGCAATACGCACAGCAATGCTTCCTGCTAATAATAATAATGAAAATTAACAAAAAAAAAAAAAGAAAAGAATATTAAAAAAAAAAGTAAAAAAGTAAACATAAAATATTAAAAACAAGAGGTCAATGACCTTGAAGCTCTAATGATTGATTTTGATTTCAGGAAGTAGTCGCTACAAACTTGTGTTTTGAAAATTTATTTTTAGCCGTGGCTGCGATCTTGAATTTCCGGCCGACCTCAAATTTTGCTAGGATCAATTAGACATCAAGAGCAACATTCCTGCGAAGTAACATGAAAATCCGTCAAGTAGTTACAGAGGAGAAGTCGCTACAAGTTTTCATTATATAACTATGTAAACAAAGATGGACGCTGACAGATTTTCTGACCGATTTGAAATGTTGCTAGGATCAATTAGACATTAAGAGCAACATTCCTGTAAAGTTTCATGAAAATCCGACTAACCATCATGTCATGCTGATCATTTTAGAAAAAGTCCCATATCAATATCTCTTATAGTTTTCAAGAAGTAGTCGCTACAAACTTATTTTTTAAAAATCTATTTTTAGCCATGGTGGCCATCTTGAATTTCCGGCCGACCTGAAATTTTGCTAAGATCAATGAGACATCAAGAGCAACATTCGTTTGAAGTTTCATGAAAATCCATCAAGTGGTTTCAGAGGAGTAGTCGCTACAAGTTTTCATTATATAACTCTATGTAAACAAAGATGGCCACTGGCAGCCATGTTTAACGTTGATTCAAAATAATATTCGACTCGGATAACCATCATGTCATGCTGATCATTTTAGAAAAAGTCCCATATCAATATCTCTTATAGTTTTCAAGAAGTAGTCGGTACAAACTCATACATGCCAAACTTTCCGGCATCACATCAGGGAGATTGGACTTCCAAATCAGGGAGATTTGATCCAATTCAGGGAGATTTGCAAAAAGTCGTGAAACCGTCACATTTTTTCAAATATTTTATACAAATGTTGACAACTGTTACTTTATAATTTTATTTTGTATTTCATTATAGTGATAATGAAGTAGATGAAAACAAATAACAGTATATGCATAAACTATCAATTTTTAATAATTTTGGTATGTCTTGTGATTTTTCATTTTTTTCCCCCATTGGCAATGTTCAAATGAGAATTGCATGTCACACAATAGATGAAACTATCCCCCTTTCACTTTTTCCGACATTTGAACTCCGTAAACCAAGAAGCATTGAACTTGCATTCATATTTCTTCTTTTTCGACGGCGTCTTTATTTCCGGACAAATTAAAAAGACGTTTGGACATGGTGCTTGTACGTACACCATGAGACAGAGACAGAACATGCTTAAAATTCAACTATATATGGTCCACATGCACTGTAGTGCAACTAAAATCAATTAACACTTAATTTATAAAGACCGAAAACAATTGACAAAACATGGTTAAATTTACCGAATGTCGGCAAAATCCTTCTCAACTTAGAATAAAACAAGCTGATGCAATCAACCCCTGGTGATTGGTGTAGTTAACGCTAATTGTCGGCATCGCACATATAATCTTCATTTAATAATGCCCCTACTTCAAATGTTTTCATAACAAAGTGTTAATTATCCTAATTTGTTGAGCCTGCCTGGTTTGTTTACACGGCCATCTTTCAATAAATCTCGTCTTGTGCCACGAGATGCTAGATGCGATTTCATTGGTTGGTTGCATTATCGTAACCCCGCCTTGACCGATTAGACAAGCGACAATTATAACCTCATTGAACACATGCTGTGTATTGCAAATTGGAAACAATCAACTATACTAGGCAAATAATTGATTTCCGGGAGGTTTTGAGCAGCTTCTGTGTGATCGGGAGATCAAAGGCAAATCCGGGAGACTCCCGGAGAATGCGGGAGATTTGGCATGTATGCAAACTTATTTTTTAAGATTCTAATTTTGGCCGTGGTGGCCATCTTGAGTTTCCGGCCGACCTGAAATTTTGCTAGGATCAATTAGACATCAAGAGCAACATTCCTGTGAAGTTTCATGAAAATCCGTCAAGTAGTTTCAGAGGAGTAGTCACTACAAGTTTTCATTATATTACTCTAAGTAAACAAAGATGGCCGCTGGCAGCCATGTTTAACGTCGAATTAAAACGATTTTTGGCAAGGACCAACATCATCTCATGCTGATCATTTTAGAAAAAGTCCCATATCAATATCTCTTATAGGTTTCAAGAAGTAGTCGCTACAAACTTATTTATTTTAAATCTATTTTTATCTGTGGTGGCCAACTTGAATTTCCGGCAAGCCTGACATTTTTCTAGGATCAACTAGACATCAAGGGCAACATTCCTGTGAAGTTTCATGAACTTCCGTCAAGTAGTTTCAGAGGAGTAGTCGCTACAAGTTTTTACTATATAACTCTATGTAACCAAAGATGGCCACTGGCAGCCATGTTTAAAGTCGAACCAAAATAATGTTCGACTCGGATCAACATCATGTAATGCTGATCATTTTAGAAAAGGTACTATATCAATATCACTTATAGTTTTCAAGAAGTAGTCGCTACAAACTTATTTTTTAAAAATCTATTTTTAGCTGTGAATACGGCCATCTTGAATTTCTGGCAGATCTGAAATTTTGCTAGGATCAATTAGACATCAAGAGCAACATTTCTGTAAAGTTTCATGAAATTCACCATGTAGTTTCAGAGGAGTAGTCGCTACAAGTTTTTACTATATACTCTATGCAAACATGTTTAACGTCGAATCAAAACAATTTTTGACAAAGACCAACATCATGTCATGCTGATCATTTTAGAAAAAGTCCCATATCAATATCACTTATAGTTTTCAAGAAGTAGTCGCTACATTTTTGTATTTTAAAACTCATTTTTTAGCTTTGGCGGCCATCTTGCATTTCACATCAACATGAATTTTTGCTAGGATCAACTAGACTTTATGGGCAACATTTCTGTAAAGTTTCATGAATATCCATCCAGTAGTTTCTGGAGTAGTCGCTACAAATAAAAGTTTACGGACAGACAGACGGACAGACGCCGCACGCGCACCATGGCATAAGCTCTGCTGATCTCTGATCAGTCGAGCTAAAAATGATTTTTTTTTTATATATATTTAAAAAATTTAAAAATTAAAAAAAATATTAATAAAAAAAAATGAAAGGCAAAACATCTGGTAAAGTTTAGTAAATATCAGATGAAAAATGAAAGCCCCATCATATTAACGAGGCAAACTATAGCATTTTAACTAAATCAAGGGCAATAACTCGTTGTTATTGGTCGGATCTGGCTGTTTTTTGAACTTGTGCGAGCTTTCATTGATATTAACAATCTGGTAAAGTTTGGTAAAGATCGGAAGAAAAATGAAGGCCTTTGGCCAGTAGAGCTAAAAATCATCAGCTCCAAAAAGTAGATAAGGTCATAGATGAAATCCAGGCAAAAAGATGCACTACCGAAGACACAACTATGTCCAAATAGAATATGTTTTCTTCCAAACATTAAGCTATAAATTAGGTTTAAAACATCTAGTGCATAATTCTTGTTCATGAGTAAGTGATGTAAATGTAACAATTAAAGTTATCTGCCCTTTGCTTGGATGGTGAAGGTCACATCCACATTTGTTTTTGTCACGTTGCAATTTATCACTCAAGATACAACAAAAAGCAAAGTTTGAAAGGTCTTGGTGCATACAGTTTGTGAAAAATGACCTAAACGCCAAAGTTGAAGGTAAAAATTATAAGGTTATCTGCCCTTTGCTTGGAGGGTCAAGGTCACTTCCACATTTGCTTTGTCACGTTGCCATGTACCACCCAAGATACAACTATAAGCAAAGTTTGAAAGATCTAGTGCAAACAGTTTGTGAAAAAGTGACCTAAACGCAAAAGTTGAACCTAAAAATTATTACGTTATCTGCCCTTTGTTTGGAGGGTCAAGGTTCTTTCAACATTTGCTTTGTCACATTGCCATGTACCACCCAAGATACAACTATAAGCAAAGTTTAAAAGGTCTAGTGCATACAGTTTGTGAAAAAGTGACCTAAACGCAAAAGTTGAACCTAAAAACTAGTAAGTTATCTACCCTTTGCTTGGAGGGTCAAGGTCACTTCCACATTTGCTTTGTCACTTTGCGATGTACCACCCATGATGAACTGTAAGCAAAGTTTGAAAGGTCTAGTGCATACAGTTTGTGAGAAAATGACCTAAAGGCAAAACTTGAATGTTGACGCCGCTGCCGCTTTCCTTCGAAAAGGCGAGACAAAAATGAATGAAGGCCCTTGAAAACAATAAGAAAGTCTTGGTGCAGGAAATTGAATTTAATGTTGTTTAATGGCTCATCAACATAGTATAGGTTATTTAGAGCTGCACCATCGAGATGGAAAGGATACAGAGGAATCCGGGAACCGTGCCCTACTCTTATTATCGAATAGATTCCTATGTTTTTTTAAGTGCTCGGAGGATAGACCGATACACCAATCTTGCCCAAGAACACAAGGACAAAACTCGGTACGACGGAGGATTGAACATGGGCCCTGGTGCAGGAAATAGATTGACCGACCTTTGAACTTTATTTTCTTTTTAATAAGTAACTTAATAAATAGCTCTACTGATAGGTTTTTGATAGCTAGAAATGCATTGCTGTGAAGTTTCATGAAAATCTGTCATGTAGTTTCAGGAGTAGTCGCTACAAATTTTAACTATATAAACAAAGATGGCCACGGCAGCTTTGTTTAATGTCGAAACAAAATAATTTTCAACAAGGACCAACATCATGTCAAGCTGATCATTTTAGAAAAAGTCCCATATCAATATCGCTTATAGTTCTCAAGAAGTAGTCGCTACATGAATTTCCGCCGACCTGACACTTTGCTAGGATCAACTAGACATCAAGAGCAATATTCCTGTGAAGTTTCAGAGGAATGGTCGCAACAAAATAAAGCTGACAGACAACAGACGACACACCACGGCATAAGCTCTGCTGATCTTTGATCAGTTGAGCTAAAAACAGAAATGAAATTACAGAAAGGTATAAAAAAAAAAAAAAAAATATTATTTACACTTACATTTTGATGAAAGTTTGCTATATTTACAAATATTATTTCACATACCGTATTTTACCTTGTATAGTACGCACCCGTGTATAGTACGCACATCCTTCTCGGAGGTCAAAACGGGGGGTAAAAAAGTTGTTTCCGTGTATAATACGCATCAAAATATTATGCTTTCTTTTTCAGATAAAGGTGAAGTCATTTGTTAAGAAACATGAACAGAAGAAGCTTTTCATTTTCATTTGTATAACGCATATTCAGACTGATGTATTGTAGTAATAGTGGTAAAATAAACTAGTGGGAGGGATGTGGGTGTGTTTATTTATTTGTGTTGACAGTAGTTTTCCTAGATGAACCATTCAACGAAAATAAAAATAAAAATAAAAAATAAAAAAAATTAAAAAAATCACGATCCGAGATAATTAGCGTACAAAAGAAAATATAATTACTTCAATCATTAATTGCCAATCTTCAGGGGAGTACCTATCTTGTATCATCTCATCAAAGAGCCAATTATAATGCCGCAGATAATTGTCCGTAATCCGATAATTACATCTACTAAAACACAACAAAGTCGTTGGTTACCGTAATCCATTACGCCGATTATACTAACATTGTGTATTCACGGGAACCAGAGTTTATCATAAGTGAATCAGATGTGTAACGCGTGATAAGTTACCTGTACCCCATGGCTAAATCTGGTAAAGGTCACACGGCGTGTCAAAGTGCATCCTCAGAAATAGTCGATACTCGCGGCAACTTCACAGGATTATAAAAATTGAATAACCCATTCTACCCGTGTTTATAATGTGTCAAAACTGTAGCCGAGGTGCGATATTGTTTGACCCAATTATCAATCATCAAATATGTACCGGTAAGCATGTTTTCAGAAGGGTAACAAGCATTATTGAATAATTGCCATTTCAAAGTAGGGCGATTCTGCCTTTCTACGCCGTCTAAAATATATGTATTTCAAAATAAAGCAAAAACTTCATTAATTTTTAATAAAATATTAAATAAAATCCTATAAATATAACAATAGAATAGAACTGTAAAAATACTACATGTACCCAGTATGTACCAGTCTAAACAGCTGGAAGTCACGTGATATTACGTCACGCGATATAAACAAAAAGATCGAGGGACGATTTTGCACACAATTTATTGAAGTTCTACAACAAACATTTATACAAAAAGAAGCATCATAATACACTTTATTTATTTATAAATTGGATGAAGTCAATATATTACTTATATGAAGCGAGTAAATTACGAAAAAATTGTGTATTATCGGTATTCACAATTTTCTGTCTCAATGTCTGTTCGTCGTCAACGTTTTTCTTCCCAGACATCGATTTCCTGCAAGAAAAAAAAAGTTCTTTTTATTGTTTCCTTATATTGTACGCACCCCCCTTTCAGAAACCATAAAAGTGGTAAAAAAACTGCGTTCTATACAAGGTAAAATACGGTAATTAAAAAGAGATGTCTGGTTTTAAATAATATCCATTTTAGTTTATATGCTATGCAGATTTTCTTCAAATTTTAGCAAATGCAATGACAGTGAGTGAGTTACATGGTTTGATTATATAAAGAATTCAATAGATCCAATACTGTCACCTTCGAGACAAATGGTGTGTGGGTGTGGGATGGGGTGGGTACCTTCTACAGCTCAAGCCATCTCAGTGGTGATCCCTTTGTAATGTGCTTAATATTTAAATCTCTCCCCCACCCACACATCACCAAAATCCGACTGCGTTTGTGTAAAAGCTATGGCATTTCACAGAATTTGTGCAGATAAAGCATTGTTTTATTTGTTTTTATGTTTGTATATCCATGTTGCAAGAGTTAAAAAGAAGGAAAAATAAGAGTGATGTAGAAGTTTTCAGTTTATTGAGGTGTAAAAATACATTTTATCAAATAATATTAACAGTCTTACATTTTGATGGATATGTTTCTAAATTTACAAATGTTATTTCACATAATTACAGATCTTGTTATTGATATAGATAATGTCCATTTAAGTCTGTAATGACTTACATTGTTTTATTATATAAAGAATTCATAGAACCGATACTGTGACCAAGGTGGCAAGATGGGGAGCCATCTAGACTTATGACAATGATTACTTCATATATTACAGAAAGATTCATCATGGAGAGACGTCTTGAAGGATTTAAAAGGCAAGTATTTGAGATAAACGTTTTTTCAAACTGAGACTGTCCATGTGTTAAGGTTGTAAAATAATGCGGATTAATAGGGCGATTTTTGCCTGGCCGATTCAGGTGGTTTCAGATTTGCAACTTTTGTAAGTGACATAATTATATACCTCATGGTTCGTAAGCTTTTTAATAGAAACGATTTACATTTGTTGTAGTAAATTTGCATGTTGTTGGCAGAATAACTACTTTAAATAAAAAATTCTTGTTTTAAATAATATCCAGTTTAGTCTATAATTATGCTATGCAGATTTTCTTAAATATTAGCAAATGCAATGACTTATATTGTTTTATTATATAAAGAATTCATAGATCAGATACTGTGACCAAGGTGGCAAGATGGGGAGCCATTTAGACTAACTATGCACTGAGACATCTTCAGTAATGATAATGATTACTTCATATATTACAGAAAAGATGTTGGAAAAGAGTCTAGATGACTTCAAAAAGTAAGTATTTGGGATAAATGGGTGTGTTGTGTTGGTTCTCCTGCATGATCACTGTCATCACATTTAGGACTCATCATGGACATGCCAAGATTTTTAATGCTGAGACATCTTCAGTAATGATAATGATTAATTCATATATTATAGAAAAAAACATCATGCAAAACCGTATAAAGGCAAGTATTTGAGATAAATGGGGGTGTGTGTTGGGGAAGACGGGGCGTGTTATTTTTTGGCAACAACTTAAAAAAGGTCCAAACAACATTCTTTCAACATCTGACATAGAATACTTTAATTTCAGGTGGTTAAAGGTTCCCCTGCATGCTCACTGTTGTCATACGCACTGGTGTGTCCACTTTAGGACTCATGGACATGCCAAGATTTTTAATGCCCTAGACAGTTTTCATAAAAGGTCACTGGCATAGACTCAAGAATGTTAATGCCGCCCTATACAGTTTTCATAAAAGGTCACTGAATAGACTCATGCATATATCCCGATACAAATCTAAGTATCATATTAGTCCCCTAGTGTATTCATTACAGCCCTAATGCAAATAAATACCTAAGTGCGAATAAAGCATTGTTTTATTTATGTTTTTTTATGTTTTTGTATCCATAGCAAAGGTTAAAAGAAGAATTAATAAAAAAAGAAAGAAAGAAGTCGAAGACCTCAACAAAGGTTTAAAAATACATTTTATCAAATAACAGTTACACTCACTTTTTGATTGATATGTTTCTATATTTACAAGGTTATTTCACATAATTAAAGTCACTCTCTCACCAACAACAGGTAAATTTTACAAAACAAAAACGTTCTTTCAAAATCTGTCCATGTGTTGAGGCAATTAAAAGTCTATATTTAGTAACGGGTACCTAAAATAACTGCAATTCAGGTTTGCAACATTTGTAAGTTACATAATTATATACCCTTATGGTTTGTAAGCTTTTTAATAGAAACGATTTACAATTGTTGTAAATTTGCATGTTGTTGGCGAGATAACTACTTTAAACAGAGATTTCTTGTTTTAAATGATATCCAGTTTAGTCTATTATGCTATGCAGATTTTCTTAAATATTAGCAAATGCGATGACACATATTGTTTTATTATATAAAGAATTCATAGATCAGATACTGAGACCAAGGTGGCAAGATGGGGAGCCATCTAGACTAACTATGCAGTGAGACATCTTCAGTAATGATAATGATTACTTCATATATTACAGAGAAGGAGATCATGAACAAGCGAATCGACGCATATAAAAGGTAAGTATTTGAGATAAATGGGGGTGTGTGTTGGTTCTCCTGCACGATCACTGTCAACACATTTAGGACTCATTACAGAAAGATTCATCATGGAGAGACGGCTGGAAGGATTTAAAAGGCAAGTATTTGAGATAAATGGGACGTGTGTGTTGGGGATGACCGGCTTGTTATTTTTATTTGTTACAGCCCTAAGTGTGAATAAAGCATTGGTTTAATTATATTTTTTTGTTTTTATATCCATGTAGAAGAAGTAAATTGAAGAGAAGGAAATCTTACGAAAAGAAACTCAGGTGAAACTAGACCAATCTGGCTGGTTTTCGAACTTGTCCGAGCTGTCATTGATATAAAGACACTGACAAAGTTTCGAAAAGATCCGATTAATAATGAAGGCCCTAGAAATGTAATAAATCTAAAAATTCACCTTAACTCTTATTACAGATACAAGATGGAAGACATTTATTTAATTCAAAGGAGAACATTACAAGAGGCGTTTCGCCATATGGATATGACTATCACAAAACATTTTGGAAGGGTAAGTCATAACTCTGCCAAAACTTATTTAACTGGAACAAGGCAAAGATATGTGCAACTAGGCTTGGTACTCATCATTCAGAAGAGAATAATCTGGATAAAGTTTGTCATTTTTTTTCATATCTTCATAATCATTTTCAAAACATTTTAGCAAAATATGCAACAGAAAACAAAAATAATAACCCCACCATTATAAACTTCTAACAATTTCGCCCATCTGACCTCTGCAACCACCCGACTTCACTGCACCAAAAATCATTCAACTGGAACAAGACAATGATATAGGCAGCCAAGTTTTGTTGAAAGCCGAATGGTGGTTGAGGTGTAACACGCCCATTGATTGTTGCATTGAGTTGTGTGTGAATTAAAATTTAAATGCCATATTGTCATTCATATCTAGACCCAAATGAACTTACATTCTCATCATAAATGACAAATGGGGGTCATGTATCTTCTAAGAAAGAACTTGTCTCATGAATGAATGCTCTCTTTAAAAACATAAACACTGAGATGCCATAATATTGTATTCATACACTCATTTCCATATAAGCAAAATAAACTAGAAATTGTTATTGTCCATGGGACAAAAACGTATGGCTCCCCCTCTCGCCCAAACAGGCATAATTGACAACTCTAGGTCCAACCGTTCTCTATTGATCCGAGATCGTATCCCTGTGACTGTATCTACTATCTGTATCAGTAAGGCCACATAAAAAAATATGTGTGGTTCAGGTAACCCGACCGACTCTATTTTTTTAAGGGGCCGACCCTAAAACTTTTAATGCAAAAATAAATAAAAAAAAAAAAAAAAAATATTAAACAAAAAAAAGTCAATAGGGGTCATCTACTGGTCATGACCAACCATCCTTCCAAGTTTGAGGACCCTAGGTACAACCATTCTCTAGATATAGATCGGACATCGTTTTGATAGTGAAGGTCACCGCGACCTTGACCTTTGACCTAGTGACCCCAAATCAATAGGGGTCATCTACTGGTCACGACCAACCATCCTTCCTAGATTGAGGACCCTAGGTCCAACCATTCTCTAGTTATTGATCGGACATTGTTTTGATAGTCAATGTCACCGCAACCTTGACCTTTGACCTAGTGACCCCAAAATTAATAGGGGTCATCTACTGGTCACGACTAACCATCCTTCCAAGTTTGAGGACCCTAGGTCCAACCATTCTCTAGTTATTGATCGGACTTGGTTTTATAGTGAAGGCCACCACGACCTTGACCTTTGACCTAGTGACCCCAAAATCAATAGGGGTCATCTACTGGTCACGACCAACCATCCTTCTAAATTTGAGGACCCTAGGTCCAACCATTCTTTAGTTATTGATCTGATATCGTTTTGATATTCAATGTCATCGCAACCTTGACCTTTGACCTAGTGACCCCAAAATCAATAGGGGTCATCTACTTGTCACAACCAACCATCCTTCCAAGATTGTTGTTTTTAGCAGCCGTGATGAAGAAAAATAAACAAATAAAGGTGAGACATAGAGCATCATCTGTATGATCTACAAAAATATATTTTTAACTGTTTACTTTTAAAACAGCTTGATTGAAATGCAATTATTTGTTTAATCTTACAGACCCATTTGCATTCAAGTACCCCAAATAAATGAATGAACGGAAAATGAACTAGGAATGAACACAGACTGAACGCAGAATGAACATTACATGATTTGTATTTTAAAAATGTATTTCGTTCGTTGCCCTCGTTTTGTTAATTTCAGTGCATTTTTTAAAAAGCTAAAAGCTGAATAGGAATGGAACGAAAGAAACAAAGGAACGCACCATTACGAATGAACGCAAATGCATTTCGCTATTTAGGATAACTTTCAATATTATCCTTTTGAGTTGATAATTAAGTCTTGATTTAAATGAAGTGTGTTTTTCAGTTTTAATATAAAGAAATACACTGTGTAAATGGTGTATTTTAAGCACGATTACACACTTTCATTTTTACTGATTTAAAATGGGCAATACAGCTGGCATATTGTTATATTGTGTCAAGTATGCAATACAGCTGGCATATTGTTATATTGTGTCAAGTATGCAATACAGCTGGCATATTGTTATATTGTGACAGAGGTTGGAAGACGTGGGTCTTCCCAGTAGAAGTTGGGTGTAGAGGCTTTCCATCGCAGTCAGTGTGGAGAATGATGGGATCAGTGGGCATTAAAGGAAGAGTCCGGAAGACCGCAGTCCAAGCACATGGGAAAGCTGCAGAGAGAGCGTCCAGTTGGCTCTGGATACGACGCAGTGAACCAACTTGGCAGCCAACGTAGATGAGGTAGTGACTGATCACCACTATCTGCCCCGCCATCTAGAGGGTGTACCGAGATAAGGGGCGAAACATCCAATGACAGATGGAGACTCGGCTGACGATGTCTACGTTCAGCAGTATAACTGTATCTTCACAACATGTCTAGTATGTTAAATGTTTGATGAAAGTAACATATGATAAACCCGGAAGGAAACAGAATAATCATCAATGTGCACTACCAAATAATGTCAACAAAAGGACCCATTCATCAATATGATCACATAAACATTAGTCGCCGACTCCTGGTAATAATCATATGAATGGAATCATTAATAGCGAGAGATGTTGCGATTGGTAAACACTGACGAACGAATGCAAATGCAAATGCATTTTCTCCGTGTATGCATTTAAACATACATTATTTTGCATTCGTTCCATGCATTTAAATGAACTCATAGTTTCGTTAATAAACGCCAGGAAGTAAGTATACAGGGAGGAGAAACGGATCAGTTTGCCATTTTTGTTGTCGCGCGTGTTTCACTACTGCCTGCAAATTTATACTTCCGGTTGTATCGCGTGTGTGTGTGAAAAACAGCAAATTCTTATAAATTATTACACTTACAAACTCAATGTAAACGTAAGTATTATTTATTCACATTGTGTCCTCTGATACAGAGTGTGTATTTGTTTGCATGTATAAAAGCACATTTTGCCAAACGGTTCCGTGTAACAAAGATGGCGCCACTGTGCACCAAATAAAAAATGGTGACAGTGTATAGCTATTGCAAACGAGATACGAGACTACAGGTTATTTAGGTATTAATAATAACAAAAAGTGAATAGTAGACATATTTATCTTTGTCAAGAAGGTAATTTCATGGTGCTGATTATAAGACAAAGCCTAAAAAGAGGTGATGGAAATGTGTCTTTTGAGATATCAGCTGAAATTTGTAATTTTTCCAATTTATAAATGGTGTGGAGATATTGCAAACGAGATACGAAGTATGGGTTACATTAGGCATTAATAATAACAAAAAGTGAATATGTCATATGTCAAGAAGGTAATATGGTGATGTTGATTATAACAGAGCTGTAAAAAAAAAGCTGTAAAAACTGCCTAATTTGAGATGTTGGCTGAAATTGTAACTTTTCAAATGTAACGCGCTTACGATCGATTTACCTGTATCGATAAAATAGTAAATGGCGGCGTTCTAGCGCAACAACATAAATCGATAAACTAGAGCATTTATGAACCCGTTTCTCCTCCCTGTATACTTACTCCTTGTAAACGCTGTAAAAAATTCATTCATAAAAATGAAATGCAAACGAAGCAGAAGCGAAACGCAAACGGAATGCATTGTTGGGGTACTTGAATGCAACTGGGTCTGTACATCAATTTTAGCCTCTTTTCATTTTCATTTAAGTTCCCAACTGGTTCATTGGAGGGGACTTGAGGTTACCCACCATGTCCTCATCCAGCTGTTTGTGTACAAAGAATTTTGTATATTGAAACAATTTTATGTGTGCATCCATGGAAATCTGAATATGTGATTTTTTATGCTCCTCAATAATATGTGAGGGAAGACTACTAATGGGATTGGAATGAAACTTTGCACAATGAAAAAGAACAATGAAGAGAAAGTGCAAAGTACAAGAACCGGAATTGGCGTCACACATCAATCTTTGCGTATAAGCTGTGTTTACAAAATACAAGTCTATCTCTCTTACATTTCTTATCCTAGCACAACCAAATTTGCCCTTTGGCTTCCTTATAGCATTATCTTAAGGGTTGCATCAGTAATTTTGGTTCCTGTAACCCATGGGCTCCAATGCAACCCAACTTATGATAGATATACAAGCCATGCAATATATTTTATGCTGGGGGTAAATAAGAGGAACCATAAGGGGATATACAAGCCATGCAATATATTTTATTCTGGGTGTAAATATGAAGAACCATAAGGGGATATACAAGCCATGCAATATATTTTATTACAGGGGTAATGAGAGGAACCATAAGGGGATAAACAAGCCATGCAATATATTTTATTCTGGGGTTAAATAAGAGGAACCATAAGGGGATATACAAGCCATGCAATATATTTTATGCTGGGGGTAAATAAGAGGAACCATAAGGGATATACAAGCCATGCAATATATTTTATTCTGGGGGTAAATAAGAGGAACCATAAGGGGATATACAAGCCATGCAATATCTTTTATGCTGGGGATAAATAAGAGGAACCATCAGGGGATATACAAGCCATGCAATATATTTTATTCTGGGGATAAATAAGAGGAACCATAAGGGGATATACAAGCCATGCAATATAATTTATTCTGGGGGTAAATAAGAGGAACCATAAGGGATATACAAGCCATGCAATATATTTTATTCTGGGGGTAAATAAGAGGAACCATAAGGGATATACAAGCCATGCAATATATTTTCTTCTGGGGGTAAATAAGAGGAACCATAAGGGGATATACAAGCCATGCAATATATTTCATTATGGGGGTAAATAAGAGGAACCATAAGGGATATACAAGCCATGCAATATATTTTATTATGGGGGTAAATAAGAGGAACCATATGGGGATATACAAGCCATGCAATATATTTGATTATGGTGGTAAATAAGAGGAACCATAAGGGGATATATATCACAAGCCATCCAATATTTTTATTCTAGTATTGTGCTGACTTCCATTACTTTCAATCTTTTTATACAGGAAATAGAAACAAGAAACTGCAGCCTTCAAATTACCAATACATTCTTAAGGAAAAAAATACAAGACATGAAGCTGCGAGTGACATACTTAACAACACTTTTTATACAGATTTTACAAACCAGAAACAGAGGGCTGGAGATTAAGAATCAATTTCTGCGAAAGAAAGTCGGTGAATTAAAGATCACCATAAAACGTATTACAACATTAAAAGTATGTATATCCTCAATATATGTATACAGTAAAGTCATATAGATTATCTCTATGTTTTAGAAATTTAGTAAATGTTTATCCATTTTGTGTTTCCTGCGTAGTAGGCAGACACCTAGAGATCACTATATCTGTCGTCCATATTCACCTCACCTCAAACATTTTTTAAATTAAGAATTTTGTCTTTATTGAAATAATTTTACAAGATTTTCTATTAAGAAAATGAGCCTCTTTTTTTGTATAAAAACATATACATGTAGATTTGTTTTAGTTATGTTACAGATGTACACATCATCTGTGACATAAACAATTCATTTTCTAATTGTTCAACTTATGGATTGTGTTCAGTACCGACTCCTTACTATATATATAGTTTGCTTACACTTTTAAGGGACAATCTTTAAATTTAAATAAGTGTCTTAATTTAAAAATCCAATATCATGTTAACTTTAAACATGCTTGCATATAATTTTTTAGTTTTCATTTTTTTCTATTGTTTTTATCTTTGACATTCAGATATATATATCCATAATAAAATTATCATGAAAAACATATTTTTAAAATGAAAATCACGGATACTTTTAGGCACCGAAAACTGGTTGGACAACAGTGGGTGAAAATAAAGTGATATACTCAAACTTTATTCGCAATCTCTATTTGAACAAGAGGTTGATGACCTTGAAGCTCAACTGTTGGTTTTCTTAGCTAGATTAGCAGTTAAGTGAAGTTTTATGAAAATCTGTCAAGTACTTTCAGAGGAGTTGTCCTACAAGTTTTTACTATAAAATTCTTATGTAAGCAAAGATGGTCACTGGCTGCCATGTTTAATGTTGAATCAAAATAATTTTCAACAAGGATCAACATCATGTCATGCTGATCATTATAAAACAAAGTCCATATCAATATCTCAATATCACTTCTAGTTTTCAAGAAGCAGACGCTACAAATTTATTTTTTAAAAATCTAGATTTAGCCATGGTGGCCATCTTGAATTTCTGGCCAACCTGAAATTTTGCTAGGATCAACTAGACATCAAGAGCAACATTTCTATCAAGTTTCTTGGAAATCCGTCTATTAGTTTCAGAGGAGTAGTTGCCACAAGTATTTACTACATAAACAAAGATGTTTAATGTCAAATCAAAAAAGTTTTTGACAAGGATCAACATCATGTCATGCTGATCATTCTAGAAAAAGTCCCATATCAATATCATTTACAGTTTTCAAAAAGTAGTCGCTACAAACTTGTTTTTTAAAAATCTATTTTTAGCTTTGGTGGCCATCTTGGATTTCACATCAAAGTGAATATGCTAGGATCAACTAGACATCATGGGCAACATTCTGGTAAAGTTTCATGAAACTCCATCAAGTAGTTTCAGATGAGTAGTCGCTACAAAAAAAGTTTACAGACAGACGGATTTTGCACCATGGCATAAGCTCTGCTGATCTTAATAATTAAAACATTTGATCATTAAATGTATCCACATTGGTGTTTTAAAATATGACACAACCAAAATAAGAAACATATATATAGCTGTACATAAAAAAATCAAACTTTTAATATAATCACAGATTATTTTATAAAGGGCTCAAGTCAGTTCAGGAGCATCAATGAGAAACACAGTGTGTGCCCACTACCAAAAATAATATGGAGGTGTGTCCTTGTTATTGATCACTAGCTCCTAGTCTCTCAGTATTTGCGAATAAAGTTGCCCCGGGTCAAAACAAGTTTGTATTTAGGGATTTATAAGAAAAACTCAGTTTCAAACATCTCATCAGAAACAGCTAAGCCAGTTTGGATCAATCTTGAAATGGACAAACTTTTTCACTGTGTGGGTGGGGTTTGGGAGGGGGACATATAGTGTGGCCCTTGTCCAAACATTTGTCACATTCTTGTGCAGACTACTTCCTATAAAATTTTAAAATATTTTGGTGAAACTTTATAATAACTAATGTACATTTAATTAGCTCAAACAAGTTTGATGGACAGATTGTTACTATGTATATGCACCCTACCTTAAACAATACAATGGAATGGTAACGTGGTGTAATGGTTATTTTACATCGATTGTAACGAAAGCTCTATGAACTCATTTGAATCACTCTCATGTCTTCCTGGGTAGAACCAGTACTAAGCAATGCAGATAAAGTGTCTTGCTCAGGGACACAACGCATATGGCAATGGCAGGAATCGAACCAATGACTTTTGGATCATGTGTCCATCGCTCTACCACCAGACCACAGCACTCCACAATGGTGTAATGCTAAGCATCATGACTGAGTAACCCAGGGATTGCGCGTTCTGTCAAAGCCAGGACCAAATTTGTGTTCATTATCAAAATCCTTAAATAGTATTTCCTATTTACCAGTCATTCAGATGAGACTTTGAACCAAGGTCTGCAGTTAAAACACCCAGTGCAATACAGCGAGGATACATAAATGCTTTTACACACAATGTAATGGTATGAGGAATGAATGAATGAATGTTGTTTTACGGCACGTCGACATATAAATAGGTCATATTGTGCGCAAAAATTGATGAAAAATGAAGTATTATTTAAAAATAAGTGTAAATATATAAAGATAAACTATTAAAAAAATAAGGGATGATAAGGAGTAATATAAACTATGTAATGTAAATCAACAAATGCCCGTCAACGGGTATATAAACAAGTAAATATATATAAGAACACATTATAATGATTTATATAGTCTGATCTCTTTTAGGAAATCTAAAACAAGACTAAAATCTACAGTATCAAATAACTTTTTCATAGTATTAACATTGTAGTACCTTTGACGCATAGGATCAAAGTCTACACATTCCAATAAGATGTGTTTGACCGTTAACGGTGCAAAGCAGGGTATACATTCTGGTAATTGCTCACCTTGTAATAAATAAATATGAATGAGTACAACGTGTATGCACTATCCTGCACCAGGCTAGGATATGAGGAGGCACCACCAGCCTGTCAGTAACACCCAGTGCAATACAGCGAGGATACATAAATGTTTTTACACACAATGTAATAGTATGAGGAGGCACCACCAGCCTGTCAGTAACACCCAGTGCAATACAGCGAGGATACATACATGCTTTTACACACAATGTAATAGTATGAGGAGGCACCACCAGCCTATCAGTAACACCCAGTGCAATACAGCGAGGATACATAAATTATTTTACACACAATGTAACGGTATGAGGAGGCACCACCAGCCTGTCAGTAACACCCAGTGCAATACAGCGAGGATACATAAATGCTTTTACACACAATGTAATGGTATGAGGAGGCACCACCAGCCCGTCAGTAACACCCAGTGCAATACAGCGAGGATACATAAATGCTTTTACACACATGTAATAGTATGAGGAGGCACCACCAGCCTGTCAGTAACACCCAGTGGAATACAGCGAGGATACATAAATGCTTTTACACACAATGTAATGGTATGAGGAGGCACCACCAGCCTGTCAGTAACATCCAGTGCAATACAGCGAGGATACATAAATGTTTTTACACACAATGTAATGGTATGAGGAGGCACCACCAGCCTGTCAGTAACACCCAGTGGAATACAGCGAGGATACATAAATGCTTTTACACACAATGTAATGGTATGAGGAGGCACCACCAGCCCGTCAGTAACATCCAGTGCAATACAGCGAGGATACATAAATGTTTTTACACACAATGTAATGGTATGAGGAGGCACCACCAGCCTGTCAGTAACACCCAGTGGAATACAGCGAGGATACATAAATGCTTTTACACACAATGTAATGGTATGAGGAGGCACCACCAGCCCGTCAGTAACATCCAGTGCAATACAGCGAGGATACATAAATGTTTTTACACACAATGTAATGGTATGAGGAGGCACCATCAGCCTGTCAGTAACACCCAGTGCAATACAGCGAGGATACATAAATGCTTATACACACATGTAATGGTATGAGGAGGCACCACCAGCCTGTCAGTAACACCCAGTGCAATACAGCGAGGATACATAAATGCTTTTACACACATGTAATGGTATGAGGAGGCACCATCAGCCTGTCAGTAACACCCAGTGCAATACAGCGAGGATACATAAATGCTTATACACACATGTAATGGTATGAGGAGGCACCACCAGCCCGTCAGTAACATCCAGTGCAATACAGCGAGGATACATAAATGCTTATACACACATGTAATGGTATGAGGAGGCACCACCAGCCTGTCAGTAACACCCAGTGCAATACAGCGAGGATACATAAATGTTTTTACACACAATGTAATGGTATGAGGAGGCACCACCAGCCCGTCAGTAACATCCAGTGCAATACAGCGAGGATACATAAATGTTTTTACACACAATGTAATGGTATGAGGAGGCACCATCAGCCTGTCAGTAACACCCAGTGCAATACAGCGAGGATACATAAATGCTTATACACACATGTAATGGTATGAGGAGGCACCACCAGCCTGTCAGTAACACCCAGTGCAATACAGCGAGGATACATAAATGCTTTTACACACAATGTAATGGTATGAGGAGGCACCACCAGCCTGTCAGTAACACCCAGTGGAATACAGCGAGGATACATAAATGTTTTTACACACATGTAATGGTATGAGGAGGCACCACTAGCCTGTCAGTAACACCCAGTGCAATACAGCGAGGATACATAAATGCTTTTACACACAATGTAATAGTATGAGGAGGCACCACCAGCCTGTCAGTAACACCCAGTGGAATACAGCGAGGATACATAAATGTTTTTACACACATGTAATGGTATGAGGAGGCACCACTAGCCTGTCAGTAACACCCAGTGCAATACAGCGAGGATACATAAATGCTTTTACACACGTAATAGTATGAGGAGGCACCACCAGCCTGTCAGTAACACCCAGTGTAATACAGCGGGGATACATAAATGCTTTTACACACATGTAATAGTATGAGTAGGCACCACCAGCCTGTCAGTAACACCCAGTGCAATATAGCGGGGATTCATAAAATGCTTTTACACACAATGTAATTGTATGAGGAGGCACCACCAGCCTGTCAGTAACACCCAGTGCAATACAGCGAGGATACATAAATGCTTTTACACACAATGTAATGGTATGAGGAGGCACCACCAGCCTGTCAGTAACACCCAGTGCAATACAGCGAGGATACATACATGCTTTTACACACAATGTAATAGTATGAGGAGGCACCACCAGCCTGTCAGTAACACCCAGTGCAATACAGCGAGGATACATAAATGCTTTTACACACAATGTAATGGTATGAGGAGGCACCACCAGCCTGTCAGTAACACCCAGTGTGTTACAGCGAGGATACATAAATGCTTTTACACACAATGTAATGGTATGAGGAGGCACCACCAGCCTGTCAGTAACACCCAGTGTGTTACAGCGAGGATACATAAATGCTTTTACACACAATGTAATAGTATGAGGAGGCACCACCAGCCCGTCAGTAACACCCAGTGCAATACAGCGAGGATACATAAATGTTTTTACACACAATGTTATGGTATGAGGAGGCATCACCAGCCTGTCAGTAACACCCAGTGCAATACAGCGGGGATACATAAATGCTTTTACACACAATGTAGTAGTATGAGGAGGCACCACCAGCCTGTCAGTAACACCCAGTGCAATACAGCGGGGATACATACATGCTTTTACACACAATGTAATAGTATGAGGAGGCACCACCAGCCTGTCAGTAACACCCAGTGCAATACAGCCAGGATACATAAATGCTTTTACACACAATGTATGGTATGAGGAGGCACCACCAGCCTGTCAGTAACACCCAGTGCAATACAGCGAGGATACATAAATGCTTTTACACACAATGTAATAGTATGAGGAGGCACCACCAGCCTGTCAGTAACACCCAGTGCAATACAGCGAGGATACATAAATGCTTTTACACACAATGTAATAGTATGAGGAGGCACCACCAGCCTGTCAGTAACACCCAGTGCAATACAGCGAGGATACATAAATGCTTTTACACACAATGTAATAGTATGAGGAGGCACCACCAGCCTGTCAGTAACACCCAGTGCAATACAGCGAGGATACATAAATGCTTTTACACACATGTAATAGTATGAGGAGGCACCACCAGCCTGTCAGTAACACCCAGTGCAATACAGCGAGGATACATAAATGCTTTTACACACATGTAATAGTATGAGGAGGCACCACCAGCCTGTCAGTAACACCCAGTGCAATACAGCGAGGATACATAAATGCTTTTACACACAATGTAATGGTATGAGGAGGCACCACCAGCCTGTCAGTAACACCCAGTGCAATATAGCGGGGATTCATAAAATGCTTTTACACACAATGTAATTGTATGAGGAGGCACCACCAGCCTGTCAGTAACACCCAGTGCAATACAGCGAGGATACCTACATGCTTTTACACACAATGTAATGGTATGAGGAGGCACCACCAGCCTGTCAGTAACACCCAGTGCAATACAGCGAGGATACATACATGCTTTTACACACAATGTAATAGTATGAGGAGGCACCACCAGCCTGTCAGTAACACCCAGTGCAATACAGCGAGGATACATAAATTCTTTTACACACAATGTAATGGTATGAGGAGGCACCACCAGCCTGTCAGTAACACCCAGTGCAATACAGCGAGATATATAAATGCTTTTACACACATGTAATAGTATGAGGCGGCACCACCAGCATGTCAGTAACACCCAGTGCAATACAGCGAGGATACATAAATTATTTTACACACAATGTAATAGTATGAGGAGGCACCACCAGCCTGTCAGTAACACCCAGTGCAATACAGCGAGGATACATAAATGTTTTTACACACAATGTAATAGTATGAGGAGGCACCACCAGCCTGTCAGTAACACCCAGTGCAATACAGCGAGGATACATAAATGTTTTTACACACAATGTTATGGTATGAGGAGGCATCACCAGCCTGTCAGTAACACCCAGTGCAATACAGCGGGGATACATAAATGCTTTTACACACAATGTAGTAGTATGAGGAGGCACCACCAGCCTGTCAGTAACACCCAGTGCAATACAGCGGGGATACATACATGCTTTTACACACAATGTAACAGTATGAGGAGGCACCACCAGCCTGTCAGTAACACCCAGTGCAATACAGCGAGGATACATAAATGCTTTTACACACATGTAATGGTATGAGGAGGCACCACCAGCCTGTCAGTAACACCCAGTGCAATACAGCGAGGATACATAAATGCTTTTACACACAATGTAATAGTATGAGGAGGCGCCACCAGCCTGTCAGTAACACCCAGTGCAATACAGCGAGGATACATAAATGCTTTTACACACATGTAATAGTATGAGGAGGCACCACCAGCCTGTCAGTAACACCCAGTGCAATACAGCGGGGATACATAAATGCTTTTACACACATGTAATAGTATGAGGAGGCACCACCAGCCTGTCAGTAACACCCAGTGCAATACAGCGGGGATACATAAATGCTTTTACACACATGTAATAGTATGAGGAGGCACCACCAGCCTGTCAGTAACACCCAGTGCAATACAGCGAGGATACATAAATGCTTTTACACACAATGTAATAGTATGAGGAGGCACCACCAGCCTGTCAGTAACACCCAGTGCAATACAGCGAGGATACATCAATGCTTTTACACACGTAATGGTATGAGAGGCACCACCAGCCTGTCAGTAACACCCAGTGTAATACAGCGAGGATACATAAATGCTTATACACACATGTAATGGTATGAGGATGCACCACCAGCCTGTCAGTAACACCCAGTGCAATACAGCGAGGATACATAAATGCTTTTACACACAATGTAATAGTATGAGGAGGCACCACCAGCCTGTCAGTAACACCCAGTGCAATACAGCGAGGATACATAAATGCTTATACACACATGTAATAGTATGAGGAGGCACCACCAGCCTATCAGTAACACCCAGTGCAATACAGCGAGGATACATAAATGTTTTTACACACATGTAATGGTATGAGGAGGCAACACCAGCCTGTCAGTAACATCCAGTGCAATACAGCGAGGATACATAAATGCTTTTACACACAATGTAATGGTATGAGGAGGCACCACTAGCCTGTCAGTAACACCCAGTGTGTTACAGCGAGGATACATAAATGCTTTTACACACAATGTAATGGTATGAGGAGGCACCACCAGCCTGTCAGTAACACCCAGTGCAATACAGCGAGGATACATAAATGCTTTTACACACAATGTAATGGTATGAGGAGGCACCACCAGCCTGTCAGTAACACCCAGTGCAATACAGCGAGGATACATAAATGCTTATACACACATGTAATAGTATGAGGAGGCACCACCAGCCTATCAGTAACACCCAGTGCAATACAGCGAGGATACATAAATGTTTTTACACACATGTAATGGTATGAGGAGGCACCACCAGCCTGTCAGTAACATCCAGTGCAATACAGCGAGGATACATAAATCCTTTTACACACATGTAATGGTATGAGGAGGCACCACCAGCCTGTCAGTAACACCCAGTGCAATACAGCGAGGATACATAAATGCTTTTACACACAATGTAATGGTATGAGGAGGCACCACCAGCCTGTCAGTAACACCCAGTGCAATACAGCGAGGATACATAAATGCTTTTACACACAATGTAATGGTATGAGGAGGCACCATCAGCCTGTCAGTAACATCCAGTGCAATACAGCGAGGATACATAAATGCTTTTACACACAATGTAATGGTATGAGGAGGCACCACCAGCCTGTCAGTAACACCCAGTGCAATACAGCGAGGATACATAAATGCGGATTAATAGGGCGATTTTTGCCTGGCCGATTCAGGCGGTAAATTCAGATTTGCAACATTTGAAATTTACATAGTTATATATGGTTTGTAAGCTTTTTAATAGAAACGATTTACATTTGTTGTAGTAAATTTGCATGTTGTTGGCAGAATAACTACTTTAAACAGAGATTTCTTGTTTTAAATGATATCCAGTTTAGTCTATTATGCTATGCAGATTTTCCTAAATATTAGCAAATGCGATGACTTACATTGTTTTATTATATAAAGAATTCATAGACCAGACTAACTATGCACTGAGACATCTTCAGTAATGATAATGATTACTTCATATATTACAGAAAAGAAGATGTTGGAAAAGAGTCTAGATGATTTCAAAAAGTAAGTATTTGGGATAAATGGGTGTGTTGTGTTGGTTCTCCTGCATGATCACTGTCATCACATTTAGGACTCATCATGGACATGCCAAGATTCAGGTGGTTTCAGATTTGCAAGTGACATACTTATATACCTCATGGTTCGTTAAACTATTTCCGTTAAACTATTTATTACATTTTAAATCAGTTTATATATGATTTTAACTAAATTTATTTGTTTATTGAACGTTATTGGTGGATGACGTCTGCATCCGCAACACATTATTATATTTACTGATTATGAATATTTTTTTCACTGAAATCCCAATCTTTCACTCACAGAAATGTAACAATTATCCTTTATACACTGTTTTTGTTTTTGTTTATTTTGCAGCACAAGAAAAAATCAAGGTGAGACATTATAGCCTAACATATGCATGATCTACAAAAATCATTTTAGAATAGCTTTATACAATTGACATTGGTTGAAATGAAATTATTTGTGTAATGCTACATCAATTTTCAGCCCTTTCTTCATTTAATTTAAGCCCTACCAGTTCATCGGAGGGGACTTAATTAAGGTTTACCAACCATCTGCTCATCCAGCTGTCTGTCTGCAATTTTAGATATTGAAACAATTTATTTGTGCATCTGTGGAAATTTTATTTATTATGCTCCCCAAAAATATGTTGGGGAAGACTACTAATGGGAATAAATAATTTCATTGTTACTTCTTTAAAAAAACACACTAATGATTTACATACAAATGTGTATGCAAGAAATTTTTTCTTACCTGCATGAATTTTTTTCTTTTGAAAAAAGGTCAAATAAAACCTGGTGAAATCATCTTTTACATGTCTCGAAATATTCTTGAAATAGTCTGAATCTAGCCTTACTACAACTTATCATTATGTGTATAAAATTGGAAACCATTAGGAGACATTATGGTTTTGTCACTGTGCTCACTTTTATTATTTTTATACAGAAACTAGAAGAAAATTTGAAACTAATTCTAAACAACCAAGTACTAAAGACGAGGCTGACCAAACTTAACAGCAGAATTGTTCATCTTATTTCCGTTAAAGTAAGTATTTACAAAAAGTCTTGTCACTGTGCTCACTTTTATTATTTTTAAACTTTTTATACAGGAAGTAAAAAATGAAAATGTACTGTTGGAGAGGAACAACAAAGCCCTCAGAAATAAGCTTTCTCATCTGAAGAAGAGAATTTCATACTTGATTTCAAATAAAGTAAGTATATCCTCAATATACATACAGAGTATTTGGTCAGCTAGGTTATCACTATTTTATTATTTTTATACAGGAACTAAAAGAAGAAAATTTGAAACTAGAATTAAACAACAAAGCACTAAAGACGAGGCTGACGAAACTGAATAGCAGAATTGTTCATCTTATTTCCGTTAAAGTAAGTATATCCTCAATATACATACAGAGTATTTGGTCAGCTGGGTTATCACTATTTTAATAAATGTATATCCTTTTTGTGTTGCAGACACTTAGGGATCACTATATCTGTCGTCCCTCTTTACCTCTTCTCAAAAAAATGTTGTTACACATACCCAATAATTCTGACTTTCATTTTGGCAGAGTTATGCCCCTTTTTGGCAGATGACAAGTGTTCCATGAAACAGGCTTATAAATACAGATGGTGTCATGCAGATTACGACTTTTCCGCATTGTCACCATGACATTTTATTAGTTACAGCTGAAAATCATTGTGTTTTGACTGCAGATTGTCACCCAAAATATCACCAGGCCTGGAATTTACCAACCATTCTTGAGAATATTCACCCAAAATATCACCAGGCCTGGAATTCACCAACCATGCTTGAGGATATTCACCCAAAATATCACCAGGCCTGGAATTCACCCAAAAGTATTCACCAATCATTCTTGAGGATATTCACCCAAATATCACCAGGCTGGAATTCACCAACCATTCTTGAGGATATTCACCCAAAATATCACCAGGCCTGGAATTCACCAACCATTCTTGAGAAAATTCACCGAAAATATCACCAGGCCTGGAATTCAACAACCATTCTTGAAAATTCATCGAAAATATCACCAGGCCTGGAATTCACCAACCATTTTTGAGAATATTCACCGAAAATATCACCAGGCCTGGAATTCACCAACCATTCTTGAGGATATTCACCCAAATATCATCAGGCCTGGAATTCACCAACCATTCTTGAGAATATTCACCCAAAATATCACCAGGCCTGGAATTCACCAACCATGCTTGAGAATATTCACCCAAAAGAATTCACCAACCATTCTTGAGGATATTCACCCAAAATATCACCAGGCCTGGAATTCACCAACCATTCTTGAAAAAATTCACCGAAAATATCACCAGGCCTGGAATTCAACAACCATTCTTGAAAATTCACCGAAAATATCACCAGGCCTGGAATTCACCAACCATTCTTGAGAATATTTGCCCAAAATATCACCAGGCCTGAAATTCACCAACCATTCTTGAGAATATTCGCCCAAAATATCACCAATCATTCTTCAGAATATTCACCAAAAATATCACCAGGAATTTTTTCGTTACGAAAGGTCAAATAAAACCTGGTGAAATCATCTTTCACATGTCTGAATCTACCCTTACTACAGCTTATACCTGTGTATAAAATTGGGCAACCACTAGGAGACATTATGGTTTTGTCACTGTGCTCACTTATTATTTTTAAACTTTTTATACAGGAAGTAAAAAAAGAGAATTTACTGTTGGAGAGGAACAACAAAGCCCTCAGAAATAAGCTTTCTCATCAACAATAAAGCATTAAGAACTCAGCTAGCTCAACTGAAGATGAGAATTTCACATCTGATTTCAATTAAAGTAAGTATATCCTCAATATACATATAGAGTAAGTTCAGCTAGGTTATCACTATTTTAATCAATGTATATCCTTTTTGTGTGGCCAGGCCTGGAATTCACCAACCATTCTTGAGAAAATTCACCGAAAATATCACCAGGCCTGAAATTCACCAACCATTCTTGAGAAAATTCACCCAAAATATCACCAGGCCTGGAATTCACCAACCATTCTTGAGAAAATTCACCGAAAATATCACCAGGCCTGGAATTCAACAACCATTCTTGAAAATTCATCGAAAATATCACCAGGCCTGGAATTCACCAACCATTTTTGAGAATATTCACCCAAAATATCACCAGGCCTGGAATTCACCAACCATGCTTGAGAATATTCACCCAAAAGAATTCACCAATCATTCTTGAAAATATTCACTCAAAATATCACCAGACCTAGAATTCACCAACCATTCTTGAAAATATTCACCCAAAATATCACCAGGCCTGGAATTCACCAACCATTCTTGAGAAAATTCACCGAAAATATCACCAGGCCTGGAATTCAACAACCATTCTTGAAAATTCATCGAAAATATCACCAGGCCTGGAATTCACCAACCATTTTTGAGAATTTTCACCCAAAATATCACCAGGAATTTTTTCGTTATGAAAGAAGGTCAAATAAAACCTGGTGAAATCATCTTTTACATGTCTTGAAATATTCTATAAATAGTCTGAATCTAGCCTTACTACAGCTTATCATTATGGGTATAAAATTGGGCAACCATTAGGAGACATTCTGGTATTGTCAATGTGCTTACTTTTATTATTTTTAAACTTTTTATACAGCAACTTAAAACAGAGAACCTCAGCTTGACACTCAACAACAGATCACTTAGGAAACAGATGAAGGATTTCCCTTTAACTGAATATAAACCCCACTTGATTTAATATGGAGGACGTGCTTGTTACTGTCAGAGTATCATTTTATTAATTTTATCACTTTATAAATGATTTGTATTAAGAATTTTTAAAGAAAACTTTTTCTATGCAGACAAAAGACCTTCACAAGAAGAACCGTGTCTTGAAAATCCAGAACAAAAGATTAAAACAAGCAATAAATGATAAAAATGTAAGTATATCCTAAATGGAAGTGTATCCTCATTTGTTAGTGAAAAAATAAAACGCATCGAAACCATCCAGTGTAGGATTTCCCTTTAATTGAATATAAACCTCACTTGATTTAACATGGAGGACGTGCTTGTTACTGCCAGGGTATCATTTTATTAATTTTATCATCTGTTTTTAATGAAAATATACTTTTTCTATGCAGACAAAAGACGTGCAGAAGACAGAATTTTAAAGATTGAAAAGAAAAGATTAAAGCAGGCCTTAAACGACAAAAATGTAAGTATATCCTAAATGTAAGTATATCCTAAATGTAAGTGTATCCTAAATGTACCGTAAGTGTATCCTCATTTGTTAGTGAAAAAATAGACTACATCGAAACCATCGAGTGTAGGATTTCCCTTTAATTGATTATAAACCCCACTGATTTAATCTTGAGGACGTGCTTGTTACTGTCAGAGTATCATTTTATTAATTTTATCATTTTATAAATGATTTGTATTATGAGTTTTTAAAGAAAACTTTTTCTATGCAGACAAAAGACCTGCACAAGAAAAATAGAGTTTTGAAGATAGAGAACAAGAGGATAAAGCAGGCATTAAACGATAAAAATGTAAGTATATCCTAAATGTAAGTGTATCCTCATTTGTTAGTGAACAAATAAAACACATCGAAACCATCGAGTGTAGGATCAAAAGTGAAAAAATAAAACGCATCGAAAAGAAATAAAAAGATCGGACAGGGAAAGTAGCATTCAAGGAGGACAAACCATAGAGTATAGGATTTCCCTTTAATTGAATATAAACCCCACTTGATTTAATATGGAGGACGTGCTTGTTACTGTCAGTATCATTTTATTAATTTTATTGTATGTTTTTTAATGAAAATATACTTTTTCTGTGCAGACAAAAAAAGACCTGCAGAAGAAAAACAGAATTTTAAAGATTGAAAATAAAAGATTAAAGCAGGCCTTAAACGACAAAAATGTAAGTATATCCTAAATGTAAGTATATCCTAAATGTAAGTATATCCTAAATGTAAGTGTATCTTCATTTGTTAGTGAAAAAATAAAACACATCGAAACCATCGAGTGTAGGATTTCCCTTTGAATATAAACCCCACTTGATTTAATGTGGAGGACGTGCTTGTTACTGTCAGAGTATCATTTTATTAATTTTATCATTTAATAAACGATTTGTATTATGAGTTTTTAAAGAAAACTTTCTATGCAGACAAAAGACTTGCAGAAGAAAAACCGAGTTTTAAAAATAGAAAACAAGAGGTTAAAGCAGGCATTAAACGATAAAAATGTAAGTATATCCTAAATGTAAGTATATCCTAAATGTATGTGTATCCTCATTTGTTAGTGAAAAAATAAAACATCGAAATCATCGAGTATAGGATTTCCCTTTAATTGAATATAAACCCCCACTTGATTTAATATGGACGTGCTTGAAGAACAGGCACGGGACTCATAATTCACTGAATTTGCTTGTTGTATAAAATACCTTTTGTTTCCAGATTGACCTAGAAAATGGCCGCAGAGACCGTGCCTGCAGAGACCGTGCCCGCAGAGACCGTGCCTGTGCCCAGTGTTAATGGTTGTAACAGAAAATATAAACCAACTGTATGTGTTAGATAGACCTACAAGTACAATGTACAAATTAGTGAAAAAAAAGAGTCTCTGATGTATGTAATGTGAAAAGGTTGTTTATTACCATACACATTTGTGAGGGTGGTGTCCATTCATCCCGACATATATGTCACACTTTCGCATTTATGTCACACTCTGGTACATAAATCACTGTTCTGGTCCTTGATGGTGTGTGAAAGTGTGGACAAATTCAACAAGAGGCCCAAGAGGGCCTGTGGAGGCTCTACCGGCTAACATGGCTCTTTATAACATCAAGGAAGTGAGAGCCTGCCATTTTTTTGAAAGTTTTGGGCAAAATACAGCTTTTTAACTAAATCAAGGGCCATAAGAATCTGGTAAAGTTTGGTAAAGATCAGATGAAAAATGAAGGCCCTCTGTATTAACAAGGCAAAATATAGCATTTTTAACTAAAGAGCCATAACTACTCTTGTTACTGGTCCGACTGGTCCAACAAGAGATAAAAAAAAATAAAAAAAAATAAAAAGGTCAATAACCTTGAAGCTCTACTGATAGATTTTGATAGCTAGATCAGCATTCCTGTGAAGTTTCATAAAAACCTATCAAGTAGTTTCAGAGGAATAGTCGCTACAAGTTGAAGTTTTTACTATATAACTCTTGGTAAACAAAGATGGCCACTGGCAGCAATGTTAATGTCGAATCAAAATAATTTTCGACAAGGATCAACATCTTGTCATGCTGATCATTTCAGAAAAAGTCCCATATCAATATCACTTACAGTTTTCAAGAAGTAGTCGCTACAAATTTGTTTTTAAAAGTCTGTTTAGCCGTCCGTGGTGGCAATCTTGAATTTCCGGCCGACCTGAAATTGTGCTAGGATAAATTAGGTGTAAACAAAGATGGCCACTGGTGCCCAGGTTTAATTTTGATTCAAAATAGTTTTCGACAAGGATCAACATCATGTCATGCTGATCATTTTAGAAAAAGTCCCCTATCAATATCACAGTTTTCAAGAAGTAGTCGCTACAAACTTTTTTTTAAAAATCTTTTTAGCCATGGTGGCCATCTTGAATTTCCGGCCGACCTAAAAAAAATCTGGGATCAATTAAGACATCAAGAGCAACATTTCTGTGAAGTTCCATAAAAATTCGTCAAGTAGTCTCAGAGGAGTAGTCGCTACAAGTTTTTACTATATAAAGCTATGTAAACAAAGATGGCCGCTAGCGGCCATTTTAAAGTCGCATCAAAATAAATTTCGAAAAGGATCAACATCATGTCATGCTGATCCTTTTACAAAATGTCCCATATCAATATCACTTATAGTTTTCAAGAAGTAGTCGCTACAAACTTATTTTTGAAAAATCTATTTTTAGCTGTGGTGGCCGTCTTGAATTTCTGGTCGATCTGAAATTTTGTTAGGATCAATTAGACATCAAGAGCAACATTCCTGTAAAGTTTCATGAAAATCCGCCAAGTAGTATCGGAGGAGTAGTCGCTACAAGTTTTTACAATATAACTCGATGTAAACAAAGATGGCCACTGGCAGCCATCTTTAACGTCGAATCAAAACGATTTTTGACATGGACCAACACCATGTCATGCTGATCATTTTAGAAAAAGTCCCATATCAATATCACTTATAGTTTTCAAGAAGTAGTCGCTACAAACTTTTTTTAAAAAATCTGTTTTTAGAAATGGTGGCCATCTTGAATTTCCGGCCGAACTAAAAAAAATCTGGGATCAATAAGACATCAAGAGCAACATTCCTGTGAAGTTTCATAAAAATTTGTCAAGTAGTTACAGCTACAAGTTTTTGCTATATAAATCTATGTAAACAAAGATGTTTAAAGTCGCATCGAAATAAATTTCGACAAGGATCAACATCATGTCATGCTGATCATTTTAGAAAATGTCCCATATCAATATCACTTACAGTTTTCAAGAAGTAGTCGCTACAAATTTATTTATTTTAAATCTATTTTAAGCCGTGGCGGCCATTTTGAATTTTCGGTCAGCCTGAAATTTTTCTAGGATCAACTAGACATCAAGAGCAACATTCCTGTGAAATTTCATGAACATCCGTCAATTAGTTGAGTCGCTACAAGTTTTTACTATATAACTCTATGTAAACAAAGATGGCCACTGGCTGCCATGTTTAATGTTGAATCAAGATAATTTTCAACAAGGATCAACATCATGTCATGCTGATCATTTTAGACAAAGTCCCATATCAATATTTCAATATCACTTCTAGTTTTCAAGAAGCAGACGCTACAAATTTATTTTTTAAAATCTAGTTTTAGCCATGGTGGCCATCTTGAATTTCTGGCCAACCTGAAATTTTGCTAGGATCAACTAGACATCAAGAGCAACATTTCTATCAAGTTTCTTGGAAATCCGTCTAGTAGTTTCAGAGGAGTAGTTGCCACAAGTATTTACGATATAAATCTATATAAACAAAGATGTTTAATGTCAAATCAAAATAGTTTTTGACAAGGATCAACATCAAGTCATGCTGATCATTCTAGAAAAAGTCCCATATCAATATCACTTACAGTTTTCAAAAAGTACTCGCTACAAACTTGTTTTTTAAAAATCTATTTTTAGCTTTGGTGACCATCTTGGATTTCGCATCAGTGAATATGCTAGGATCAACTAGACATCATGGGCAACATTCTTGTAAAGTTTCATGAAACTCCATCAAGTAGTTTCAGATGAGTAGTCGCTACAAAAAAAGTTTACAGACAGACGGACGTTGCACCATGGCATAAGCTCTGCTGATCTTAAAAATTAAAACATTTGATCATTAAATGTATCCACATTGGTGTATTAAAATACGACACAACCAAAATAAGAAACATATATATAGCTGTACATAAAAAAATCAAACTTTTAATATAATCACAGATTATTTTATAAAGGGCTCAAGTCAGTTCAGGAGCATCAATGAGAAACACAGTGTGTGCCCACTACCAAAACTAATATGGAGGTTCGTCCTTGTTATTGATCACTAATTGTTCACATTATTTTGAAGTCATGTGAATGTTATGAATATAAACCCCACTTGATTTAATATGGAGGATGTGCTTATTACTGCCAGGGTATCATTTTATTAATTTTATCATATGTTTTTAATGAAAATATTCTTTTTCTATGCAGACAATGGACTTAAAAAAGAAGAACAAGATGTTAAATATTGAAAATAAAAGACTGAAACAAGTGATAAACTCATCAAATGTAAGTATATCCTAAATGTAAGTGTATCCTCATTTGTTATAAATGATCGTTTTATTATCAGATAGGGTTCCAGAATGAATTGGGTTAAAGGTTCCCCTGCATGCTCACTGTCAAGGTGGCAAGACGGGGAGCAATCTAGACTAATTATGCACCGAGACATCTTCAGCTAAGGTCATTCGTGGAGGAAGACCCCAGTTGCCCATCCGGGCAATTTTCGTGCACGGGCGGACACCTGGGTAGAACCACCGATGTTCCGCAAGCCAGCTGGATAGCTCTTCAGAAATGATAATGATTACTTCATATATTACAGAAAAGAAGGTCATCCAAAACAGGATGAGGCTTTCAAAAGGCAAGTATTTGAGATAAATGCATGACTGAATCTACAGATTCACTGGGTAACTTCGGTGTCACTGCCAGCCATCGCAGTCCCCTCTAACAAATTGATTATGGAGGAAGAAAATGCAATTTAAAATACGTTTTCACAGTGTCGCCTGTGTTTTTCTGAATTGAGACAGCACCTCAAATTTATTAATTTTAATTAAAAAACCTGCATGCATATAATTAAATAAAATTTTGGAGTTTGCAGTTTTCACTGTATTATATTTGTAAATATATTATTGCAATAAATTCAGTAGTTTGTAATATGTAAGATTAAAAATTTGATTTGAAATATTCTACTAATTAATATCAATTATTGAACATTGCAAGTTATGTAGGAGAACTAATGGGACATTACAAGTTTTAAACATATCAAGATTGTCGCCTTTAACAAATGTGTCCCAAAAGCTATTCAAAAGCCAGTCAGTAGAGTGTTTGAAGGTCATGAAACTCTTGTTGGATATTTCCGTTCACAGATTATGGCAGAAAAGCAAAGTGACGAAGAACGATACAGAAGTACCTACCATTCGTAGAAGGAAAAAGAGAAGAAAGGGTTAGTGTTGTATTACCATATGTTGTCTTATAACAGACACTCTCTTACCACGCACTCCAGTCTGGAACACTGACTACTGCTGGTCAGTTACCTATTAACATTAATATGAATAACATAGTAATTACAGTTTATTAGAACACTTCGTTTGTTCTTATTTATTTATTGTCCTACATTAACACTGTAAAGACTATAACATAACATAAAGTGATGTCAGAAACAGATTTAACCTGCAAACACAAATCGTTGGAATTTAAAAAAACATTCAAAAAAAGGAATTACAAAGTGTGTACATTCAGTTTAAATTTTTTAACATTACCAATATGGATCTGCCCGAAATTCCAACACCCCACATGCACTGAGATTCAAAAAACCTACCAGCAAGTTGAAAACAATTCAAGCAACATTGTGATTTAGCAAAAATCAGAGGAAGTGAAAATCACATCTCCTTTTATGGATTGGTGATACCGGTAGAGACATTTTTAATACCTGGACAATACCCGACGAGAAGGCAAAATGCCTAACTCCACTTTGTGAGCGATTTGCCAGGCACGTCCAGCCGAAGCTAAATCCGGTGTTCGCTCGCTTCAAATTTAACAATGATCCAAGGAAGCAACACAGTGGATCAATTTATAACACAATTGAAATTGTTGGCTATTGACTGTCAATTCAATGATGCAGACGACATGATCCGTGATAGAATTGTATTTGGAGTTAACTCGAGGAAAATAAAGAACGTCTCATAAACGAAGGAGAAGCACTGACAATGGACAAAGCCATCCAGATATGTCAAAATTTTGAGTACTCTCAAGAACAACTGAGAACAATGGCATCGTGCACTTCCGCCGCACCAGAGGTTCACGCCATCAACCGCTACCAGCAGCGTTCACAAAGAGAACCAGGACCTGCACCGAAAAAGGGACAGCCGACGGGACCTGCACTTAACTCAAATCAGTGATGAAAGGGACAGCCGACGAAAACAACGAAAAGTAACAATTGTGGATATGGCAAATCAAAACGATTTTCGTGAAGGACCAACATCATATCATGCTGATCATTTTAGAAAAAGTCCCATATCAATATCACTTAGAGTTTTCAAGAAGTAGTCGCTACAAACTTGTTTTTTTAAAAGCTATTTTTAGATTTGGTGGCCATCTTGGATTTCACATCAACATGAATTTTTGCTAGGATCAACTAGACTTCATGGGCAACATTTCTGTAAAGTTTCATGAAAATCCATTCAGTAGTTTCAGAGGAGTAGTCGCTACAAAACAAAGTTTACGGAGAGACGGACGGACGTCGCACCGCGGCATAAGCTCTGCTGATCTCTGATCAACTGTTTTATGTGTTAAAATCTCTTCAAACATCTATTTGTAACTCATAATAATTTTATGTTATCTGAAATAGGAATTAAATATACATAAACCTGCTTTGAAACACTTGTAAAATGTACACATGTTTATGTTTTGCAGAAACTCCAGTGACGCCACGAAGATCGCCACGAAAAACTAGAGAACAAGGTATGAAATAAACTAGAGCTGTCACCTTTAAAGGCCGACAAATATACCCCCGCTACCAGTCTGCCCCCCTCCCATTCCGTACCCTACCGTTTGAGTAAAGATTGAGTGGAGTAGGATTTTACTGATCATAATGGTGGCCTTGACCTTTGACCTTCTGACCTCAAAATCAATAGTGGTCTCTCTCATCACAGGCAGTTTACCCATGAAGTTGTATGACAAACACAGACAAATATACCCCCGCTACCAGTCCCCCCTCCCCAACCCCCCATTCTACACCAGTTTAATTTTATTCAGTTTATTTGTTAGCGTAATTCTCTAAGTTGTAACGTTTCCGAGTGCTTCGTCAACTGTTTTATGTGTTAAAATCTCTTCAAACATCTATTCGTAACTCATAATAATTTTATGTTATTTGAAATAGGAATTAAATATACATAAACCTGCTTTGAAACACTTGTAAAATGTACACATGTTTATGTTTTGCAGAAACTCCAGTGACGCCACGAAGATCGCCACGAAATACTAGAGAACAAGGTATGAAATAAACTAGAGCTGTCGCCTTTAAAGGCCGACAAATATACCCCCGCTACCAGTCCGCCCCCCTCCCATTCCGTACCCTACCGTTTGAGTAAAGATTGAGTGGAGTAGGATTTTACTGATCATAATGGTGGCCTTGACCTTTGACCTTCTGACCTCAAAATCAATAGTGGTCTCTCATCACAGGCAGTTTACCCATGAAGTTGTAGGACATTTGCTTCAGGGGGAGAGGAGTAACACCGACAAATGTACCCCCGCTACCAGTCCCCCCCTCCCCCACCCCCCATTCTACACCCTACCGTTTGAGTAAAGATTGAGTGGAATAGGATTTTACTGATCAGGTAATGGTGGCCTTGACCTTTGACCTCTTTCGTCATATGCAAAATCAGGGCTGACCATGGGTACCACGAAAAAGGCCACAGCGTAACCTTTCCAATGATACCAAAACCTTGCTCCTTGCAAAATGTTGAACTCGAGCCTTAACTAAAGCAGATAGGCTAAAGTGTTCTCTAGACTATTAGATGTAGGTTTTATTTATTAATAATTTTATTAACAATATTAAGAAAGTCAAAATGGATAGAAAAAGGTGTTTAAAGTCACCCAGCCGCCAACAGCACGCTAATTTTACAACATATGCACACCGCTTCAAATTCGACGAACGATTATTATAAGGTATATATAAAACTAACATATAATTGCAAATCCTAACTGTAGAAATACAATATAAACATGAAAAATGGCCAGCCAAAAACAACGCCTTTTTGTTATTGCTTGAAGCTTCGAATAAAAAGGTTACCAACTCTAAATTCATTTCACACATATTCATGTGTGGGTATTTTATGAACCCCTGGATACATATACAGTTTTAATTAGCATATATGCATCATTTTGTGACCAACAGATGGGTAGAATTTGGAAGAACGGTTTTATAGCAAAATTTGGCGCTTGTGTTACTTTAAACCATATTCTTGGGCCTGTATTGCTCTACTGGCTATATGAAATCTTTGATGGGGAACACACAACAACACACACGACACCATGCGCAACTAGGCTTGGTACAGATCATTCCTGCCAAATTTCACTGAAATACAGCGAGGGGTTCAGGAAAAACTGTCTGGATAAAGTTTGTGTTAGACAATTTACTCATTCAACCAGAACACAGCAATGATAGGTGTAGCTAGGCTTGATATGCACCACTAGACCTGGTACTGATCATCCCTGCAAAGTTTCGCGGAAATCCGGCCAGGTGATCAGGAAAAAAGTCCAAACATTTGTATTAAAATCTTTAAAGGGCCATAACTCTGCCAAAAATCATTCAAATTGAACACAGTGACGATATACATAACTATATTTGGTACTGATCATCACTGCAAAAGGTCATTAAAATCTGGCCAAATGAAAGCCCTATCATCTTATTAAGTCAAAATACAGCAGTTTTAACTAAAAGGCCGTAACTCTGGTGTTACTAATACGATGTAGCTGGTTTTAAAATTATCTGAGCTTACATTGATATTAGCAATCTGTTTAAGTTTGGTAAAGACCAAGTAATAAATGAAGGTGCTAGAGTGTTCACAAGGCAGAAAATGGCATATTTTAGCAAAAACAAGGGCCGTAACTCCGGCATAAATGGTCTAATCTGGCTGCTTTTCGAACTAGTCCAAAATTTCATTGCGATTAACAATCTATGCCAGCTTGGTAAACATCAAATAATAAATGAAGGAGAAAGTGTTCACCAGACAGAAAATGACATTTTTCAGAAGAAAAAAAAAGGGCAATAACTGTTGTGTTCGCGATCCAATCCGGCTGGTTTTTGAACTTATTTGAGCTATCATTGATATTAACAATCGATGCAAGTTTAGTAAACATCAAATTATAAATGAAGGTGCTACAGTAGTGTTCACAAGGCAGAAAATGGCATTTTTTCAGAAAAAACAAGGGCAATAGCTCCGGCGTCACTGACCTGATTTGGCTAATTTAGATAATGATCAAATAATAAATGAAGGTGCTAGAGATTTCAGAAGGCTTAAAGAAGAGTTTTATATAACGAGATATTGAGCATTATGTGGCATTCCACATCAGTGTCTATATGCATACAAACAATACAGACATAATGCACCTATCACTGTTTCCCCCCTCCATTTATGTCTAAATCCTCAGGGTGTGCCAATACTTGTCCCCATATTGGTACCTGTTTCTGTCTAATTCCTTAACTCGTTGTCATCGTTGATGTCTAAACCCCAGGGTGTCCACCCCACCAGTGGGGTAAAACATTGATGCAAATTAAGACATAACAAGATACTCCAGTATTGCATGGCAACACATGATGGCCCCTACTGGTCAGATGTTTGACAGTACATTTCTTTTTTGGACCAGACAAAACAAAAGGCTATGATTTAGACAAATAACAAAGGCATGCTACATTTTGCAACCTTAACAAAATAAGTTTGAGTACATAATCTTCCTTACAAATTTGTAAAAGATATCTCACTTTTTTCTTCTTTCCAATTCCAGTAAGTTTAAAACATATTACAAATATATTACAACAAGTAATACTGAATAATACATACGCAAATAATTAACATCCATTTTAAGTTATGTATTAATATATCTCTTTTTGAAGGGAAGTAAATATCGAATATTTATTGAGTATAAGGATAGATGCATGAAGCTTCCATTCAGCTATATTAGCTGTATCAACCACAATTTTGGCCATATCACTGAAGTAAAATTGTATGCAAAATCTCCATGATAATGCCTACCTATGTACCGGTACCAAGTTTTATTACAATATGGTTTTCAAGTTATAACATGATCCTATTTTGTGTGCATTTTTTTTAATAATTAAATAAGATACATAATCTCCTTACGCCCCTTTACCATGTGTAAAAGGTTTCATGAAAATATCTTTTTTATTTTTTACACATGCAGGTAACTAACAAGAAATTCGCTCAATTGATATGCCCTGACAAAGAGTTAATTGTCTTATGGGTAGAAGCATAGACGGAAAGTAAATACAGAAGACCTAAAAAAAAGGAATTTTTTAATGAATGTGAATCGTTCTAAATGTACCAATATTTTTTCAAATCTCTCCATGCATGTTAGAATTGTGGAGCAGACATGAAATGGACCATATTATATGTATATAAGGGTTCTGCACATTGTCTTGATGAGTTGTGCATATATGTGCCAATTTATTTCAAAATCCCTCCATGCATGTGAGAGTTATGGAGGGGACACACAAAGTGTAACAGACAGATGAACAGACGGACAGACGGACAATGCCAACATTATATCCTTCTTCGTTGGGGATGATAAAATTAATAAAATAATAAAAAGTAATTGAAGAATTTTGTTCCTTTTTTTTGGAGTGCGGTGGAGGGGTGGGGGGCCACATCAATTTATTTATGATGACCTTTATGACCGTGTCCTTGATGATACAGATTGTGGTGGGGGGCCACATCAATTCATTTATGATGACCTTTATGACCTTGTTCTTGATGATACAGATTGTGGGGGGTGGGGGGGCACATCAATTCATTTATGATTACCTTTATGACCTGGTCTTTGATGATACAGATTGTGGGTGGGCCACATCAATTCATTTATGATGACCTTTATGACCTTGACCTTGATGATACAGATTGTTGGTGGGCCACATCAATTCATTTATGATGACCTTTATGACCTTGTCCTTGATGATATAGATTGTGTGGGGGGGCACATCAATTTATTTATGATGACCTTTATGACACAGATTCAGGTAATGGATTCTGCACTTGTCTTGATGAGATGAGTATATGTGCCAATTTATTTCAGAATCTGTCCATGAGAGGGGAGAGGGTGCATATGGGTCTTCATGCATGCCTTGATCGGTTGAGTATGTGTAAATTCATAACAAAATTCCTGCAAACATGAAAGTTATGGAGAGAGCACAAAATACTTTATTAAAAGCACACATAAGACCTTGACCTTAAAGACCCGGTAGTAGTTGGGTTCTGCACATTGTATCGATGAGATGGATATTTGTGCCAATCTATTTCAAAATCCTTCCATATTGGTATCTGCACGTGTCTTGATGAGATGGGTATAATGTGCCAATTTATTTCAGAATCTGTCCATGCATATGAGAGTTATGCATCAGACACGAAAACCATTGTAATGGACGCAAGAACGGAAAGCCAAAACTATAGTAGGGGGATAATGATACTGACTAGAGTCCACACATGAAAACAATCTGCTATTTTTATTTGTGTTCTGCAGATTACCGTGAGGCTGGCCGAAAGAGAACAGTTCAGAAAAGGAAAGCAAAGACAGGTATGAAATAAAGACCAGTCCAGTTTTCAGTCCAGTTTTCATGACTATAAATTCTATCTCTTCGTCTGTACCTTTCCATTTTTATGCCCGTCATTCGAAGAATGGTGGAAGGGCATATCGAGGGTTTAGCGCAACACTATTGTAACTACATTTTTCAGGAGAAAAAAAACTTTCGATATTGTTCATGTTTGGTTTATGTAAATTGTCTTTCAATCTTTATATGTTAAAAGTAAGTAGAAATGAAAGACAGAAGTAGTTTTTAGTATATAACCATTTATTTTGCATTCTTTGACTTACAATAGTTTTGCCTGACAAATTGTAATTTTCTGAAATAAAATGTATTGCAAAAGTATTGTAAGTTCATTTATAATAGTTTTGCAATATTAATTTAAAATATTGAAATAACAATGGATTGTAAAAGTATTGTAATTCAACTTGCAATAGTTTTGCAATATATTTGTGTACAATGCATAAACAAAAAGCAAGCTGTATTTATTTCATGAATAAAAATTCATTATATTAACTTCAAATTTAAACTTATTAGAGCTAAAATATGTATATTATTTTATTTGTTATGCCCTGCCACGAAAGTGGCGCTTTCATGGCCGGGCATATAGTTGTCCGTCCGGACCTACGTCACATCCGTACGTCGCATTCGTGCATCCGTACATCCCATTTTTACATTCTAGTTTTTTATTAAGTCAATTTCTCAGATACCAAAAGCTGTACAGTTTTCAAACTTCATACACACTTACATTTGTATGACAGCAACATGTTCCTACCCAAATCGGGTGAATATATTTGACCTTGACCTACATTTTACACTGTTTATTTACATTAAAATTTTACATTGACGTTTTTAGATCACCTGAGCCGAATCTATTGGGATCACTTTTAGTCCGTGTCCGTCGTCGTTAACTTTTGCTTCAAACGACTTCTTCTCAGAAACTGCTTAGCTAATTTTGACCAAACTTCACACGGATGATCCTTAGATGAATGTTTTTTAGATTTGTAAACATCCATATTGGCCACCATTACCATATATGTTCGAAACCTTAAAAAACCTTCTTCTCAAGAACCACTGGAGAGATTTAATAATCTGCTATTTTTATTTGTGTTCTGCAGATTACCACGGTCAGGCTGGCCCGCACCCAAGAACAGTTAAAAGAACAAACCCAAGAACAGTTAAAAGAACAAAGATGACAGGTATGAAATAAAGACCAGTCCAGTTTTCATAACTATAAATTCTATCTCTTCGTCTATACCTTACCATTTTTATGCCCCTGTCATTCGAAGAATGGTAGAAGGGCATATCGAGGGCTTAGCGCAACACTATAATTGTAACTACATTTTTCAGGAGAAAAAAACTTTTGATATTGTTCATGTTTGGTTTATGTAAATTGTCTTTCAATCTTTATATGTTAAAAGTAAGTAAAAATGAAAGACAGAAGTAGTTTTTAGTATATAACTATTTATTTTGCATTCTTTGACTTACAATAGTTTTGCACGACAAATTGTAATTTTCTGAAATAAAATGTATTGCAAAAATCAATTCATTTATGATGACCTTTATGACCTTGTCCTTGATGATATAGATTGTATGGGGGGGCACATCAATTTATTTATGATGACCTTTATGACCTTGTCCTTGATGATACAGATTCAGGTAATGGATTCTGCACTTGTCTTGATGAGATGAGTATATGTGCCAATTTATTTCAGAATCTGTCCATGAGAGGGGAGAGGGTGCATATGGGTCTTCATGCATGCCTTGATCGGTTGAGTATTTGTGTAAATTCATAACAAAATTCCTGCAAACATGAAAGTTATGGAGAGAGCACAAAATACTTTATTAAAAGCACACATAAGACCTTGACCTTAAAGATACAGACCCGGTAGTAGTTGGGTTCTGCACATTGTATCGATGAGATGGATATTTGTGCCAATCTATTTCAAAATCCTTCCATATTGGTATCTGCACGTGTCTTGATGAGATGGGTATAATGTGCCAATTTATTTCAGAATCTGTCCATGCATATGAGAGTTATGCATCAGACACGAAAACCATTGTAATGGACGCAAGAACGGAAAGCCAAAACTATAGTAGGGGGATAATGATACTGACTAGAGTCCACACATGAAAACAATCTGCTATTTTTATTTGTGTTCTGCAGATTACCGTGAGGCTGGCCGAAAGAGAACAGTTCAGAAAAGGAAAGCAAAGACAGGTATGAAATAAAGACCAGTCCAGTTTTCAGTCCAGTTTTCATGACTATAAATTCTATCTCTTCGTCTGTACCTTTCCATTTTTATGCCCGTCATTCGAAGAATGGTGGAAGGGCATATCGAGGGTTTAGCGCAACACTATTGTAACTACATTTTTCAGGAGAAAAAAAACTTTTGATATTGTTCATGTTTGGTTTATGTAAATTGTCTTTCAATCTTTATATGTTAAAAGTAAGTAGAAATGAAAGACAGAAGTAGTTTTTAGTATATAACTATTTATTTTGCATTCTTTGACTTACAATAGTTTTGCCTGACAAATTGTAATTTTCTGAAATAAAATGTATTGCAAAAGTATTGTAAGTTCATTTATAATAGTTTTGCAATATTAATTTAAAATATTGAAATAACAATGGATTGTAAAAGTATTGTAATTCAACTTGCAATAGTTTTGCAATATATTTGTGTACAATGCATAAACAAAAAGCAAGCTGTATTTATTTCATGAATTAAAATTCATTATATTAACTTCAAATTTAAACTTATTAGAGCTAAAATATGTATATTATTGTATTTTTTATGCCCTGCCATGAAAGTGGCGTGGGCATATAGTTGTCCGTCCGGACGTACGTCACATCCGTACGTCACATTCGTACATCCGTACATCCCATTTTTACATTCAAGTTTTTTATTAAGTCAATTTCTCAGATACCAAAAGCCGTACAGTTTTCAAACTTCATACACACTTATATTTGTATGACAGCAATGTTCCTACCCAAATCGGGTCAATATAATTGACCTTGACCTACTTTTTACACTTAATTTACATGAAAGATTTTCATTCAAATTTTTTACATCAAAGTTTTTGTTGACAGCGATATGTTCCAATGAAAAGTGGGTCAATATGAATTACCTTGACCTACCTTTGGCACTTTGTTAATTTACATTCAAGTTTTACATTCAAGTTTTTTATTAACTCAGTTTCTCAGATACTAAAAACCATAATGTTTCCAAACTTCATACACACTTACATCTATATGACAGCAATATGTTCCTACCAAAATCAGGTCAATATAAATGACCTTGAACTACATTTTACGCTTTGTTTATTTACATTAAAATTTTACATTGACGTTGCAAGCTGCAGAGAGAGCGTCCAGTTGGCTCTGGATACGACGCAGTGAACCAACTTGGCAGCCAACGTAGATGAGGTAGTGACTGATCACCACTATCTGCCCCGCCATCTAGAGGGTGTACCGAGATAAGGGGCGAAACATCCAATGACAGATGGAGACTCGGCTGACGACATCTACGTTCAGCAGTATAACTGTATCTTCACAACATGTCGAGTATGTTAAATGTTTGATGAAAGGAACATATGATAAACCCGGAAGGAAACAGAATAATCATCAATGTGCACTACCAAATAATGTCAACAAAAGGACCCATTCATCAATATGATCACATAAACATTAGTCGCCGACTCCTGGTAATAATCATATGAATGGAATCATTAATAGCGAGAGATGTTGCGATTGGTAAACACTGACGAACGAATGCAAATGCATTTTCTCCGTGTATGCATTTAAACACACATTATTTTGCATTCGTTCCATGCATTTAAATGAACTCATAGTTTCGTTTATAAACGCCAGGAAGTAAGTATACAGGGAGGAGAAACGGATCAGTTTGCCATTTTTGTTGTCGCCCGTGTTTCACTACTGCCTGCAAATTTATACTTCCGGTTGTATCGCGTGTGTGTGTGAAAAACAGCAAATTCTTATAAATTATTACACTTACAAACTCAATGTAAACATAAGTATTATTTATTCACATTGTGTCCTCTGATACAGAGCTTGTATTTGTTTGCATGTATTATTTTGCCAAACGGTTCCGTGTAACAAAGATGGCGCCACTGTGCACCAAATAAAAAATGGTGACAGTGTATAGCTATTGCAAACGAGATACGAGACTACAGGTTATTTAGGTATTAATAATAACAAAAAGTGAATAGTAGACATATTTATCTTTGTCAAGAAGGTAATTTCATGGTGCTGATTATAAGACAAAGCCTAAAAAGAGGTGATGGAAATGTGTCTTTTGAGATATCAGCTGAAATTTGTAATTTTTCCAATTTAAAAATGGTGTGGAGATATTGCAAACGAGATACGAAGTATGGGTTACATTAGGCATTAATAATAACAAAAAGTGAATATGTCATATGTATCATTGTCAAGAAGGTAATTTGGTGATGTTGATTATAACAGAAAGCCGTAAAAAAGAAGCTGTAAAAACTGCCTAATTTGAGATGTTGGCTGAAATTGTAACTTTTCAAATGTAACGCGCTTACGATCGATTTACCTGTATCGATAAAATAGTAAATGGCAGCGTTCTAGCGCAACAACATAAATCGATAAAATAGAGCATTTATGAACCCGTTTCTCCTCCCTGTATACTTACTCCTTGTAAACGCTGAATATGCATTCAAAAATGATTTGATTTTAAAAAATTCGGCATTTTAAAAAATTCATTCATAAAAATGAAATGCAAACGAAGCAGAAGCGAAACGCAAACGGAAAGCATTTTTGGGGAACTTGAATGCAACTGGGTCTGTACATCAATTTTAGCCTGTTTTCATTTACATTTAAGTTCCCAACTGGTTCATCGGAGGGGACTTAAGGTTACCCACCATGTCCTCATCCAGCTGTTTGTGTACAAAGAATTTTGTATATTGAAACAGTTTAAAACCGACTATACACGAGAACACTATTTAGACAGGCAGTTGTCGTTTAAACAGCGATCAGCCATTGCTCGTTTCAGATGTGGTGTTTTCCCCCTCGCTGTTGAGCTCGGTCGATACAGACGCCCCCAAGTACCGATTGAGAACAGGCTATGTAAAACGTGTGATGAAAGGAAAGTTGAAGATGAAACGCACTTCCTGGTAACGTGTAAATATTACCACGAGCTTCGAAATAAACATTTTGGCGATACTGGTGGAACTGGTAGTGACACTGATGTTTTCAACAATATAATGAAAAATGTCGATTGTAAAATATTAGCAAACTTTTTAATTGAAGCATTTGATGAACGTATTGAACTACTTAAACGCTAAGACAGAACAATAACTGTGTGTGTTAAATGTGATTAAAGGCGTATTTATGCATGATACACTCTTAACTGTCATTTAACTGTATGTAAAATAGAATCAGTATTCCAAGCTGTGAAATCATTATATAGGATCTGATTATAACTATACAAGGAACAGTTCTACAATAACAGAGTTTCAATCAACTGAGTGTATAATACGTTGGTTAAACAGAACGTTTGTAACAGTTAATATTGCCAGGAAGATGGCAATGAAATAAACACTCAATGACCATAATTTGTTAAAATGATAGTGCTTCGTAAGCCTCTGCAGGCTGGCTGTTTAACTAATATTGCTTTAATGTTGTATTACATGTAGATTGTTGTAAACAGGTTGCACTTTAATAAATAAAATATATATATATATTGAAACAATTTTATGTGTGCATCCATGGAAATCTGAATATGTGATTTTTTATGCTCCCCAATAATATGTGGGGGAAGACTGCTAATGGGATTGGAATGAAACTTTGCACAATGAAAAAGAACAATGAAGAGAAAGTGCAAAGTACAAGAACCATGACTCTGTCTTTGTTTAGATTAGAGTTATTGCCCTTTATATTGTTGTACTTATAATTCTTGTCCAGAGCATAACTTTAAAACTATGACTAGGACTGGAATGAAACTTCACACAATAATAGCCGGCAATGTTAATGTATAAAAGTGGCTCACTAGCACGACTATTTGAAAAATAAGGGAGCTTATGTACTCATCCCGGAATCGGCGTCACACATCAATCTTTGCGTATAAGCTGTGTTTACAAAATACAAGTCTATCTCTCTTACATTTCTTATCCTAGCACAACCAAATTTGCCCTTTGGCTTCCTTATAGCATTATCTTAAGGGTTGCATAAGTAATTTTGGTTCCTGTAACCCATGGGCTCCAATGCAACCCAACTTATGATAGATATACAAGCCATGGAATATATTTTATGCTGGGGGTAAATAAGAGGAACCATAAGGGGATATACAAGCCATGCAATATATTTTATTACAGGGGTAAATAAGAGGAACCATAAGGGGATAAACAAGCCATGCAATATATTTTATTCTGGGGTTAAATAAGAGGAACCATAAGGGGATATACAAGCCATGCAATATATTTTATGCTGGGGGTAAATAAGAGGAACCATAAGGGATATACAAGCCATGCAATATATTTTATTCTGGGGGCAAATAAGAGGAACCATAAGGGGATATACAAGCCATGCAATATATTTTATGCTGGGGATAAATAAGAGGAACCATCAGGGGATATACAAGCCATGCAATATATTTTATTCTGGGGATAAATAAGAGGAACCATAAGGGGATATACAAGCCATGCAATATATTTTATTCTGGGGGTAAATAAGAGGAACCATAAGGGATATACAAGCCATGCAATATATTTTATTCTGGGGGTAAATAAGAGGAACCATAAGGGGATATACAAGCCATGCAATATATTTTATTCTCGGGGTAAATAAGAGGAACCATAAAGGATATACAAGCCATGCAATATATTTCATTATGGGGGTAAATAAGAGGAACCATAAGGGATATACAAGCCATGCAATATATTTTATTACATGGGTAAATAGGAGGAACCATATGGGATATACAAGCCATGCAATATATTTTATTCCACGGGTAAATAGGAGGAACCATATGGGATATACAAGCCATGCAATATATTTTATTCTGGGGATAAATAAGAGGAACCATAAGGGGATATACAAGCCATGCAATATATTTTATTCTGGGGGTAAATAAGAGGAACCATAAGGGATATACAAGCCATGCAATATATTTTATTCTGGGGGTAAATAAGAGGAACCATAAGGGGATATACAAGCCATGCAATATATTTTATTCTGGGGATAAATAAGAGGAACCATAAGGGGATATACAAGCCATGCAATATATTTTATTCTGGGGGTAAATAAGAGGAACCATAAGGGATATACAAGCCATGCAATATATTTTATTCTGGGGGTAAATAAGAGGAACCATAAGGGGATATACAAGCCATGCAATATATTTTATTCTCGGGGTAAATAAGAGGAACCATAAAGGATATACAAGCCATGCAATATATTTTATTATGGGGGTAAATAAGAGGAACCATAAAGGATATACAAGCCATGCAATATATTTCATTATGGGGGTAAATAAGAGGAACCATAAGGGATATACAAGCCATGCAATATATTTTATTACATGGGTAAATAGGAGGAACCATATGGGATATACAAGCCATGCAATATATTTTATTCCACGGGTAAATAGGAGGAACCATATGGGATATACAAGCCATGCAATATATTTTATTATAGGGGTAAATAAGAGGAACCATAAGGGGATATACAAGCCATGCAATATGTTTTATTACAGGGGTAAATAAGAGGAACCATAAGGAGATATATAAGCCATGCAATATATTTTATTATGGGGGTAAATAAGAGGAACCATAATGGATATACAAGCCATGCAATATATTTTATTATGGGGGTAAATAAGAGGAACCATAAAGAGATATATAAGCCATGCAATATATTTTATTATGGGGGTAAATAAGAGGAACCATAATGGATATACAAGCCATGCAATATATTTTATTATGGGGGTAAATAAGAGGAACCATATATATATATCACAAGCCATCCAATATATTTATTCTGGTATTGTGCTGACTTCCATTACTTTCAATCTTTTTATACAGGAATTAGAAACAAGAAATCGTGGTTTAGAAGTCACAAACACATACTTAAGGAAAAGAATCCAGGAAATGAAGCTGCGAGTAACGCATTTAGCAACACTAAAAGTATGTATATCAAAGGCAAGCATTCTATATATTACTGGTTCCTTTTCAAAGGCAAGCATTCTATATATTACTGGTTCCTTTTCAAAGGCAAGCATTCTATATATTACTGGTGCAATATAAGCAATAATAGGTTGTATACAAAACAGGTGCTTTGAACCATTCAAATAATATTAATGCTTATTGGCAAATATCGTCCCATTGGTGCAAAAAGGTACCATCAAAAATGTCTTTGACATATTTCATAATTGGAACTACCTTTTTCTAAATGCTTATAACAGTCATAATTTTTGTCAAAGTATATTCTATGCGCATTAAATATATGTAAATCACCTCACGCGCTGGTGTTACTATATTTGTCCGCGAATACATTAAAGGGGAACTGTCGGAACAAAACGTATTTTCTGTTTGAAACAGTTTGGTAGTGTTGCATGATAAAAAGTATATAACAAATAGAATATTTGTTGGTTTGTCATGAATATAGGAATTATTTTCATCTCAAAGTAAAGCACTCGTGAAAATATAAGTTTTCTCACTTCTCAATGAAAACAAATCCTATATTCACTCCAAACAAACAAATATCCACTATATATTTTCCGTGCAATAAATTCAGCAGTTAGTAATATGTAAGATTAATTTGCTTTGAATTATTGCAAGTTATATAGGAAAACTGAATAGGACACCACAAGTGCCGCATGTCCCTTTAAAAATGTGTCCGAAAAGCTATCAAAAACCTGCCAGTAGACTGTTTAAAGGTCATTAAACTCTTGTTGGATATTTCCGTTCACAGTGTGAAGCAGACAAAAAAGTGGAGGAAGAAAACAAAAAAAATTAAAAAAAACTAGAAGAAAATAGGATGGATATACAAAAGAGGAAGGACGAGAGCTACGTAAGTGTACCTCCTATTATTTATTATTATAAGCAGTGATTATTGCAAATCTCTTTTGAACAGTTATTGTAACATGTCTTATACTCATACTGTGCTCTAGTTATGCATTGTGTTGGCTAGATTTCATTAATGTTATTTTAGTTATCAAATTTGCAAAATCTGACTTTTCTTGTACAAGACACCTTCTCATTATGATGAACATTTACTTCAGTGATCGAATTTCCAAGACATGGCCGAGACATGATTTATTTTACAATTTTTTGACCTATCAAAAGCCTGCCAGTAGAGTGTTTCAAGGTCATTAAACTCTTGTTGGATATTTCCGATCACAGTGTGAATCAGAGAAAAGGAAAGCAGAAAAACCATTTTACAAGAAGCAAGAAGAAAAAAGGAGGGAAATGGAAAAGAAAAAGGAGGAATACTATGTAAGTGTACCTCTTGTTATTCATTATTAGCAAAGATTATTGCAAATCTCTTTTGAACAGTTATTGTAACATGTCTTATACTCATACTGTGCTCTAGTTATGCATTTTGTTGGCTAGATTTCATTAATGTTATTTTAGTTATCAAATTTGCAAAATCTGACTTTTCTTGCACAAGACACCTTCTCATTATGATGAACATTTCACTTCAGTAGTTTCCAAGAAATGGCTGAGACCCGATTTATTTTACAATTTTTTGACCTTTGACCTCCAATGTGTGGCCTTGAACTTTGGGACATGATTCTTGTGCGCGACACATCTTTTAACTGTGATGAACATTTGTGTGAAATTTGACGCAGTTCCCTTCAGTACTTTCTAAGAAATGGCGGGACATGGATTTTTTAATGATTTTCTCACCTCAAACTGACCTGGACCTTTGAGGCACTGACAAGATTTTTGCATGATACACCTTCTCATTGTGATCAAAATTTGTGTGAAGTTTGACGCAGTTACCCTCAACACTTTCCATGGACAGTGCGATTACTATATGCCTCCCTATTTCACTAAATTCAATGTTTTGTTCTGTAAAATTTGAGGCATAATAATTCATAGCCGGTTGCAAATTTTATTCATTGGTGAAAATACATTTCATTGTTTGCATTAGTTTAACTGACAAATGAATCGAATATATTTAACCTTAATGGCTTCAGCTTTTGAAGATATAATTCTTTCTTATGATTGTAAAGTCAAAGCAAGTTTATATGGCTATTGTGATGTCCTATGATGAGCAGTGTATGTATACATGCACAAATAAAAATCAGCGAACATTTTACTAAAATGGCAGACACAGTTTGCACAACTTTCGGAAGATGATTTGAAAAGTTTACTCAAAAGACCACAATAAAATATTTTCTAGGTGCTGAGAATTGTGATTTTTTGAACAGAGAGAAGTAACACTGTTTTCTCATGTTTTATTTCAAATGATTATTTAGCAGAACCAAATATCTGTTTCAAAGATATTTTTCAGGAGGTAAAAAAACAACAAAAAACTATCAAATTCCCTATAGTATAATAAAATTCCTAATTTAGTTTTGTTGTAGGAGTGTTCACAAAATGAATTATCAAAAAATAATGACCTTATTACAACATTACTTACATGTATACTACATTAATTATAACTAGATTTTGATCAGAAACCTGATCAAACGGGCTTTCCGTCGTCATGACATCACAACTGTCAAGAGTTGTCGAAGATGAAGACACATTCAAATCCGACCATACGTGTTCGAGATCTCCCGCTAACAAGATTTTTATCATGACGTCACTGACAGCCATCTTTGATCACGTCATGACAATTTTCGACATTCTTGCACAACCAAACCTAATTCCCTACAGGCTGTGAAAGTTGCATCAAAATCCGATGATAAATGAAGGAGATATAGCGATTACGATATTTCTTAAATGACGTCATTGGCGGCCATTTTGAATGACGTCATGGCGTTAAAACTGTCATCGTCGACTGAAACAATACACTGATGGATTTTACAGTAAAAAAAAACAAGAAAAATGCTGAAAAAAAGGACTTTTCATAACATTGTGACGTCACTGACGTCAAGACGTTATAACATAGAGACACGTTTTTACGTTCTTACACAACCGGACTCTGAACCCTTCAATCTCTGAAAGTTTCATTCAAATCCGATCATAAATGCACGAGACACACCGATAACAAGATTTTCCTACAAACGCCAGTGGCGGCCATCTTGGATGACGTCATGACCCCAAAAGTTTGGGGACACTATTCCAGCCTGAGCTATATTGTTGTGTAAAATTTAGACGCCGTGCAACCATTCATACTATGAGAAGTGGCTGACAGAAGAAGAAGGAATAATAATAATAAGAAGAAGAATAAACAGAACGAACACAAAAGGTTTTCCACTGAAAAGTGGAAAGCCCTAATAATAATAAGAATAAACAGAACGAACACAACAGGTCTTTTCACTGAAAGGTGGAAAGCCCTAATACGAATAAACAGAACGCAAACAAGAGGTCTTTCCACTGAAAAGTGGAAAGCCGGAAAGCCCTAATGATGATTTTATTTGAATATCACATTCATTACTACCACGACCAATGTATACCAAATTACTACCATGACCACTGTATTTAAGAAATAAAATATTTCCAGATCAAAACCTGGTGGGCGGAACTTGAAGACCATCGATATCGAGGACCTGGTGGGTGGAACCTGAAGACCATCGATACCAAGGGCCGTACCATATCAATATCACTTATAACTTTCAAGAAGTAGTCGCTACAAACTTGTTTTTTCAAAAAAAAAAAAATTTAGCCATGGTGTCCATCTTGAATTTCCGGGTGCCCTGAAATTTTGCTAGGATCAATTAGACATCAAGAGCAACATTCCTGAGAACAGATGGTTCAGACGTTAAAAAAATTCCTTCAAGTCTGACTGGATGACTCTGCAAAGGATCATTCAAAATGATTTATACTTTGGATGTTTATAATCTTCTAAATACTTTAGATTTTGAATCCTTCCAGCATTGATATGCGACTCGTTATGTTTCATATACAACAAAAGAGAAGCACACCCACTGTGCACGAATGCAGTACTGATATCTAAATCTTCACCTTTTCCAAGACTACAAATACCAAATGGAGGAGCACGGCCACCATGCGTATATCATTTTATTTAAGTGACATCTAAATATTCACTTTTTCTCTTACTACAGGTAAACATGGAGTTGTATATATGTTATGATGAAGAAAACCCCGACATTAAGCGCTCAACCAATTGGATGAAGAAGTAATAAAACATTTTGAAAGGTATGTTCTTTTCGATTATTTATAACTTTCTATTCTAGTCTTATTTTTGGTTCACAAAAGATAATGTCAAACTGCTTTCCTCCCAGAAAATGTCATTTTCTAAATTCAATATTTTTATTTTTTTACATATCTCTGATTACAGATATCAAATGAAGGAGCACCACTGTCGTGCATGCATCAATGCAGTACTGGTATTCAAATATTCACCTTATCTCAGACTACAGTATCTGATACAAAATGGAGGAGCACTGCAGCCACCATGTGTGCATCATTGTATCAGCGAATCTAAATATTCACCTTTTCTCTTACATGTTAAGATGGAGAGTTATGTGAGAATGAAAGGCATGGTGGAGCAAGCATTCAAAGAGTTAGACAGGAATCTAACCACCTATTTCCAAAAGATAAGTTCTTTTCGATTATTTACAACTTTCTAAATTCTAGTCTTACTTTTGGATTATAAAAAATAATGTCAAAACTGCTATCCTCCTAGAAAATTAAGTGTAGGGGTTAAATTGTTTTGAGCTCTGACATCCATCCATTTGTCAGTCCAAATAAGCCATAAATCTGTGTAAAACATCATTTTATCTTGCCTTCATACAGGTGACCTAGATAAATATAAGGTTTCAGATTATATATTTCATGAAGAAGAAAGTTACCTGAAATGGAATTTGACCAACCAAATTGTGTTGGTATGTTGTAGCACTGTAGCATTTTTAATTTCCATATCACTCCGCTGAAAGTGTCATAAAGAACATTCGGTTATTTCCGTGATACATTTTTGAACCCTTTATTTCAAGCATGTGATCAAGCTTTATTGCCCGGCAACAAAATCCTGATTGATATGACTTTGATATGACTTAGCTAAATTCTATGTTGTATCGTATATTCAAAAACAACATATTTATAGGGAAGTATATGATAAATATATATACATATATATAAAGTGGAAATTTCCAAGTTGAGTTTCTTTTTTCCTTTGGTACATGTATATATTGCAAATAGCATAAGCGTTTGGATTTCTGCTATTTTAAAGTTTGCTCAAATACTGGCCCTGGTATTAAATTTGGCCATGCTCCAATAGAAACGTATTTTATCTCACTTACTTCTGTAACTATTGCCAGTATCTACATTTTGATAAGGTTATCAATTTCAGAGAGCAATTCAGAAAAAAAAGCATGAGAATATACAGCATGTACCTTATCTGCTATTATAGGAACCTCTGATGACTACCATGGCCCACCCAGCCCCACAGAGCCACGACAAGGTACAAGTTTCTCATCACCATTCATAATTACGTGCCCCTAGTCTAGTAGTGGTTTGGCTTGTAATGTTTTGTTTTTCATAAATTCTTTATTATTTACAGTGTAAATTGCCACCTGGACGATACTCGTATACATATAATGTAGAAAACCAGTCCAGAGAAGAAAACTCGTACCCTATCTGCTATTACAGGAACCCCTGATGACTACCATGGCCCACCCAGCCCCACAGAGCCACGACAAGGTACAAGTTTCTCATCACCATTCATAGTTACGTGCCCCTAGTCTAGTAGTGGTTTGGCTTGTAATGTTTTGTTTTTCATAAATTCTTTATTATTTACAGTGTAAATTGCCACCTGGACGATACTCGTATACATATAATGTAGAAAACCAGTCCAGAGAAGAAAACTCGTACCCTATCTGCTATTACAGGAAGCCCTGATGACTACCATGGCCCACCCAGCCCCACAGAGCCACGACAAGGTACAAGTTTCTCATCACCATTCATAGTTACGTGCCCCTAGTCTAGTAGTGGTTTGGCTTGTAATGTTTTGTTTTTCATAAATTCTTTATTATTTACAGTGTAAATTGCCACCTGGACGATACTCGTATACATATAATGTAGAAAACCAGTCCAGAGAAGAAAACTCGTACCCTATCTGCTATTACAGGAACCCCTGATGACTACCATGGCCCACCCAGCCCCACAGAGCCACGACAAGGTACAAGTTTCTCATCACCATTCATAGTTACGTGCCTCTAGTCTAGTAGTGGTTTGGCTTGTAATGTTTTGTTTTTCATAAATAAAAAAAGCATGAGAATAATACAGCATGTACCGTATCTGCTATTACAGGAACTTCTGCAGATGTGCCACCACCCAGCCCAGAAGATGTAGGACAAGGTACAAGTTTCTCATCACCATTCATAGTTACGTGCCCCTAGTCTAGTAGTGGTTTGGCTTGTAATGTTTTGTTTTTCATAAATTCTTTATTATTTACAGTGTAAATTGCCACCTGGACGATACTCGTATACATATAATGTAGAAAACCAGTCCAGAGAAGAAAACTCGTACCCTATCTGCTATTACAGGAACCCCTGATGACTACCATGGCCCACCCAGCCCCACAGAGCCACGACAAGGTACAAGTTTCTCATCACCATTCATAGTTACGTGCCCCTAGTCTAGTAGTGGTTTGGCTTGTAATGTTTTGTTTTTCATAAATTCTTTATTATTTACAGTGTAAATTGCCACCTGGACGATACTCGTATACATATAATGTAGAAAACCAGTCCAGAGAAGAAAACTCGTACCCTATCTGCTATTACAGGAACCCCTGATGACTACCATGGCCCACCCAGCCCCACAGAGCCACGACAAGGTACAAGTTTCTCATCACCATTCATAGTTACGTGCCCCTAGTCTAGTAGTGGTTTGGCTTGTAATGTTTTGTTTTTCATAAATTCTTTATTATTTAGTGTAAATTGCCACCTGGACGATACTCGTATACATATAATGTAGAAAACCAGTCCAGAGAAGAAAACTCGTACCCTATCTGCTATTACAGGAACCCCTGATGACTACCATGGCCCACCCAGCCCCACAGAGCCACGACAAGGTACAAGTTTCTCATCACCATTCATAGTTACGTGCCCCTAGTCTAGTAGTGGTTTGGCTTGTAATGTTTTGTTTTTCATAAATAAAAAAAGCATGAGAATAATACAGCATGTACCTTATCTGCTATTACAGGAACTTCTGCAGATGTGCCACCACCCAGCCCAGAAGATGTAGGACAAGGTACAAGTTTCTCATCACCATTCATAGTTACGTGCCCCTAGTCTAGTAGTGGTTTGGCTTGTAATGTTTTGTTTTTCATAAATTCTTTATTATTTACAGTGTAAATTGCCACCTGGACGATACTCGTATACATATAATGTAGAAAACCAGTCCAGAGAAGAAAACTCGCACCCTATCTGCTATTACAGGAACCCCTGATGACTACCATGGCCCACCCAGCCCCACAGAGCCACGACAAGGTACAAGTTTCTCATCACCATTCATAGTTACGTGCCCCTAGTCTAGTAGTGGTTTGGCTTGTAATGTTTTGTTTTTCATAAATTCTTTATTATTTACAGTGTAAATTGCCACCTGGACGATACTCGTATACATATAATGTAGAAAACCAGTCCAGAGAAGAAAACTCGTACCCTATCTGCTATTACAGGAACCCCTGATGACTACCATGGCCCACCCAGCCCCACAGAGCCACGACAAGGTACAAGTTTCTCATCACCATTCATAGTTACGTGCCCCTAGTCTAGTAGTGGTTTGGCTTATAATGTTTTGTTTTTCATAAATAAAAAAAGCATGAGAATAATACAGCATGTACCTTATCTGCTATTACAGGAACTTCTGCAGATGTGCCACCACCCAGCCCAGAAGATGTAGGACAAGGTACAAGTTTCTCATCACCATTCATAGTTACGTACCCCTAGTCTAGTAGTGGTTTGGCTTGTAATGTTTTGTTTTTCATAAATTCTTTATTATTTACAGTGTAAATTGCCACCTGGACGATACTCGTATACATATAATGTAGAAAACCAGTCCAGAGAAGAAAACTCGTACCCTATCTGCTATTACAGGAACCCCTGATGACTACCATGGCCCACCCAGCCCCACAGAGCCACGACAAGGTACAAGTTTCTCATCACCATTCATAGTTATGTGCCCCTAATCTAGTAGTGTAAACTGATCTGGCTTGTAATCTCACTCATTTCTGTTACTGGAGCAATATAAGCAATAATAAGTAATACACAAAACAGGTTCTTTGAACCAACAATGTTTAATTTGATAAAACATATCTGGCATAAAAGTTCATCAAATGTAGACCGAGTGTGTCATACAAATATTCTCCCACCAACACAGGGTCAAGGTCAAGGCTCCAGCAAGGGTCAAATATCCCTACCATAACTCAACAATGAATAGTCATCATTCTCCATTCCAATCTCATTTTCGTCTCTTTCTCATCGAGTCTAAACAAGGATTGTGTTAACAATGCGTCCTTCCAAGAAACCATCCTAGTATCAAGGAATCATTTAGTACTGTCACAGTACGATTATACGATTAGTATTGCTTCATATGCGGACGATTTGGCCCGATAAATCAGACCATTTTAATTATACTATCCAATACATGGTCTTCACAATACATGTATCTCTATCCAGAGTACACTAAAAATCAATCCCCCGTACACTGATTTACGATTTATAGCTATTCCTCATACAGTGCATCGCAACATAAAACATCAATTTTATCAAACCAGGTGATACTTAGGTTTCCACGAGAGAACGATGCGTGAAGGTCAAGGTCATTACGATAACGTGTTTGGAAAAGGTTGAACTACGGAGAATTAAGGCTATTGAAAAATTAATAAAAGTTGATCAAAGTTGAAAGAATAGAGCGAGGATGTATGATTTAAACGTTGTTTAAGTTTATGAGGAATACGTTTTCACTTTTAAAACTACTGTAAAAGTGGTTTAGGAACATTAAAACTTGGAATTTATTTTGGCATTTTTGGTGCTGAGCTGCGACTGGTAATGCCAATGGCGAACAAAGGAAAAAAGGCATGGTCATTTTCCGAAATGGAAAAGACGATAATCCTCCCAGAAATGGTAGCACAACGTGCGAGGGAATTATATAGAGTGCGGGCGGGTAAAAAGCTAGCGAAACGCCGGCACCGCCGATGTATATGGTCGAAGAAAGGAAAATGAATTAGGGGAAATCCCTAGGAGAAATTGACCGTAGGGGATATCCCTAAAGCGTGCGTTTGCCAGAACGAGGTTCTTTGCTTGGAAGCAAGCCTGTTGAATGCATGGCCGAAATGGCCGATCAATGCATACCGTAAAAAATTGAATGCATTGCCGAAATGGCTGTTCCGAAATGGAACTATGCATACGGTAAAATCTGCTGCATGGCCGAAATGGCCGAAATCAATGCAGGAACTTCGGACGTTAGAAATTCGTGCGTAAATCTCCTTACCGATTGGCTAAGTTTTCACGAATGACGCGAAAATCTATAAATAGTTCGGAAATTCGAAGTGTAGAAAATGGGGGAAACCCACCGAGAAGCTCGCTCCGTGTTTACGGAAAGGATATTTTATCGCTGTCTCTGAATGGCCGAAACGGTTTTATGCAAACAAATTAATAAAAAGCGAGGACACGATTGATTAATAATCAAGGACATGTTCTTGTAGGCTTATTTTTTGAGAATTCGGAACACGAATGAGAATACACCGGCTTGCTATTTCGGGACATCCGGCCACTTAAGAATGAGGTAAGCTACCTAGCGTGTCGCGAAATTTAAAGGTTTGGTTTTTGATTATCAACTTTGTAGTTCATAATCTATAACAAACGACAGAAAAACGGTAAGATAAGTACGATTAATAGCAAAAGCAACAGTAGGAAAATGATGGAAAACCGATAGATATATAAATTTGCATTGCTAATTGTAAACAACGAAACCGAAAGTAGAAATCGTAAATCGGAACGAACGGAGAGGTTTTGTTCAGTATCTAGACAATTGCAGAGTAACGTACAATGAATTTGTTCATAGTTGATGAATTAATGAAGATGGATACGGAATAGGAAACATCATGATACATGAGTTGCCAAACAAGCAAAATCTGTTCAGGAAACCTGACTGATAAGTCGTCACGGCGAACAAAACCATAAGTATTAGTATATTTCACTCGGAACAGATCATTTATGATTTTAAAATCTTTCTGTCTGTAATACTGTATAAGACAGTCAGCTGCTTCGAAGCTTCATTAATTAGTACGGATAAACAGTCGTACATGAAATCAAGTTAGATACATGTGCATATTTATATGCAATGTTTTTAAAATGCATAACATATGCAATGTTTAAAACACATATATATGGCTTTCATATTATATTAAACTTGATTGACCGTCAATGGTAAAGATTGAGTCATACACATAAGTGAAGGTGTGGAACTAAATTAATTAGTCCGAGTTAGTCTGTGTTGATGTTTTCTTTATCAAAATATTGGAATTATCTAGAGAAATCTTCAAGTTTTTTAGTCATGTCTAAAAACAAAATTGGTTGGTCGATAATGTAGTGCATAAAATACACGTCTACGAACTGCAAGACGATTTTTGATATGTGCCGTCCTCCGACTAGGGTGCATCTATAAACGTCCGTATGTAAGAAGAAAAAGCACTCAAAGACATCAAACAAATGGGACTAGTCGATAATTGTATAATCAGAATAACAGCAATTCAGTATTGATGAAAGGTTATTAAAAAGTCAAAAGAATGGGTACATTATATAGATGATTAAGGAAAGAACTACTGGAGGAAACAATATTATTATGCTGATTATTATTATACTGATGGTTGTTACGTTGATAAATCGAGTATATTTATTAGTAGACATTTGTATTCAGCAGTAGATAAATAACGACCGTTATACTTTACTAGCTAGAACTGCCGATATAAGTAATAGTGGTCGTAATAATAAGATTTTTTTTAGAGAAGATCTCTAGATCTCTCACATACTTGTGAATGTTCGAGATCGGACTGAACTACTGTGTTGCTCAGTGTTAATCAGTGAAATCAGTGATGGGTACTCACAAACCTAGTAACTAAAAGGTACCTCCCAGCTGTAATCATGAATGAATGTTGAGAAATAATTTTAATGTAGATCTGCTCTAATAAGTCGGATACAACAGTTGTATCAACGGATTAGTATTTGCTGCCTTGAAATGGAATGATAGGATAGATATCCCCTGCATAGAGGTTATGAAATCTTTTAATACTACATCACGGTACTTGCATACCCTCTCATGCAGATATTACATACTGGTATATACAATGATACATAATAAATAAATAATGTCTATACAAAAGATGTATGGCAACAACACAATACACACGGTGAACTTTGGCATTTATAAAAGTAAACACTATGTAATAATGTACATAGTGTACAGGTATATGGGAACTATGAATGAGTAATGAAACCAGTTGTACTCAAACTGACTGTAAATAAATATATTTGTTCTAACTTTGGTGTTAAAACAGAATGGGATGTATAATTAATTAATGATATGGTAAATGCAAATGACATCATACCATACAGAGAGGAAGATGGTTTTCAGAAGAAGTTCAAATATGTTAATTAATGTTGACATAGCAAATGACATGTCAACATATTTAACTGCATCTAGCACGATTTTCAAGGGATATACATGCACATGTATGTATATGTTAAGTGAGATAGGATGGACAATTTTAAATAGGTTATTGTTCAAAGTTAAGTCATGAGATGTAAATGACCAACAACATTTAGTAAATAAGTTCAAAAACTAAAGTAATGCTGTATGAAATCATGAGGAAAATAGGAGTAAATATGATGATACGAGAGTAAACGTACATGTGCACACAGATGGGTGACGTTGATAAAAATGAATATAGTGTAATTTAACAAAATTAAAATGTGTGGATCAAGATTTAATTATAAATTAAATTACATGTACCATATTTATAGATGAAGAAATATGACTAATACACGTAACTGTTATGGTGACATTTAAAATATAAAGAATGCATACAATTGTGGTGATTTTTACCAGGCATGGACATGCAATAGACATGCAATGCATGTTATAATGGAAACAATAGTGGTGTAATGTGACAAATAATTGAAATGGTGTGAAATACATACATGGTATTTGTCATGATTTAGCCTATGTATAATGTACATGAACTTAAATGTTCAGTAGTATTAAGAATAAATGATAATGTGAAATGCATAATTGTCATGATTTATGTACAATGTACAGGTTAATTAATATGACAAATAAATGGTATGAACCGTCATAAAACAAATGGGTGAATGGCATAAATTGTCATAATTATTGTTTTATTTATTTTAAAAATGTACACATACGTGTATATGTATTTATCGGTGAAAAAATATGAAAAATATGTGGTATTATGTCTAAAGTGCAAAATCCGGGAAAGGAAAAAATTTCATGATTGCCGAGTAAGAGAAATCGCTCGCATGGACACTGGGGAAAGCCAGTGAAGCACTGGGAAATGGGGTGAAAACTCCCAAGAAATCCATAAAAGTTGAAGAGAAATTGTTCGCATGAAAAACTGGTGCTTGCACCACCCTGGAAACTGGGAAAGCCAGTAAATGGTAAAGCTGGGAAAGCCAGTGAAACGCGGGAAAAACTAAAAACGCCAGTGAATACCGGGAAATCCGGAAGGCTAAGTTAATGCGGACAAAAGCGGATTCTCAGGAGGAACATTTCCCGCGCTTAATGACGGTGAAGCGAGCATGTGCGCAGGTGACATGCAGTTGTTTAATTTAGGTTAAGTGATGTGACAGATAAGTATAAACTATCGGTATGTCATGTAACAAGTAAGTGAAATACTTACATGTCGTCGGGTACAGTCTATTATACTAAGAGGTGAGTTCTAAAAAATTTCTGAAAAGATTTTCCGAACATAGTATAAACTATCGGTATGTCATGTAACAAGTAAGTGAAATACTTACATGTCGTCTGGTACACTCTATTATACTAAGAGGTGAGTTCTAAAAATTTTGGAAAAGATTTTCCGAACATAGTATAAACTATCGGTATGTCATGTAACAAGTAAGTGAAATACATGTCGTTGTTATACTAAGAGGTGAAGTTTTTAAAAAATTTCGGAAAATACTTTCCGAACATACTATCAGGAAATAACTGATACAACTTGAACTCTTAGTTCAGTTATACTGAGTAATGTAAAGGAATTAAAATTACATAGTGCAGATTTGATAAGGGGAAAAAACTTCAGTGATGAACTGATACAACAAGTTGTACTCTATAATATCATAGAGTTTTATATGCAAGATTACATTGTGTACATAAAATGGTAGATGTATATATATATATATATATACAGTTGATCAACATATAGGAACATTGTTTTTTATAACAATGTACATGTAAGCCGCAATATTCAGTGATGTTAAATAATGACTGTGTGAAGCTCTAAAATCTCGTGGAAACCTAAGTATCACCTGGTTTGATAAAATTGTATAATTAATCGAGACTTGATGAAGATTGATTATAATTTTATCAAACCGGTGATTACTTAGGGTTTACACGCCCACCCAATTACTACTATATATATAATATATATATATTTATATATATAATTGTTGCAATTTACCCACCCTTATTCAACACAGTCATTATTAATTCTCTAAAGAATGACCTTGACCTTCACGCATCGTTCTCTCGTGTAAACCCTAAGTAATCACCGGTTTGATAAAATTATAATCAATCTTCATCAAGTCTCGATTAATTATACAATTATCAAAGAAGTTTCAAAACTACACGATGTCCATTTTTCATACAGATAAAGTTGATATGATAATGAACAAATTTGTTGATTCAAAATTTCGGTAAAGTACATAAAAGTGGAACAATAACAAACTATTGGCACAAATATGAATCATTCGTAAGTGATCAGGACAGTGACTTTGTTTTGATTATTTTAAACAATTACGAAATATATGGCACTTTTTATATATTGCTGCTTACTTAGCAACATTCGGCTTTTCACTCCCACCGAGTACTATACAATAACACAGGAATATAGAAATGAACATTTTTCGATCAGCGAAACATGTCGAATTTCTGATCACTTTAGCAGCTAATCCGGTGTAAGATGTATCACCTTGACTGTGTAGAATACCAATGTAGAGCGCATACATAAAGGGAGGTAATAAAAAAATTACAGAACTGAAACCTATATGCGTTATACGCGATATAAATGATCAAAGAATACTGTGTTGTAGGCTGATTTCATTAGTGTTAGGGCAAGTAATGTATGTTGCTGTAGGTTGAATGAAGACTATGTGCAAGGAATATAATGTATATAAGTAAAAATACAATATACAGTAAGAAATAAGATACTAAATGTAATAATAACCAGGCTAACAAAGTATGACAATCTTTGAAAACTTCTCATTTTGGATAAGTAGGTGGCACAATGTCTGTAACCTTAAGCCTATAAAACACAAAAATAATTACTTTGACAAGCAACACACCAGCCATTATTGAATATTTATTAAAGAAAACCAAGATTATTTGGCGGAATTCAATAGCCGTACCAAAAAATATGCGCTGCTTCTTGGGTTTGAATTCATAGCCCACACTAAAATTACACTCGTGAGTAATAATAGTCTAGCGCCACTACCGACTGGGCTAACCTGACCAGATGAGATACAATATATAAAGGCTAAAGAGCTAATGGATGTTTTGTGATCAGCAGAATGTAAATAATGTGGGTCCAAATAATAAAGTTTGTTTTTTCAAACTTATGAATGTATTACTACAGGCTTATCTGGGTCTATGCTAATATTTTCATGTATACATTTGATTGAATAAAAATCAGACAGTTATTTGGCTCTGCTCAATATCTGCTTGCTTATGGACAGTGTCACTTTAAACAGGTTGGATTGAGACCATCTACTTGACCCGCATGGCCATCAGCGGTCAAATGAATAAACAGTCTGTTTGACTGTAATTAGCACATTATTTATTATGGCCCTGATTGACCTACTTCAAATTCATCTCAATCTGAACATGTCTGATTGGCAGACACTTGTGCTTTCCATGTAGTCCGCGCATTAAACTGTAGCGAATTTTCAATCCCATGCCCTCTATGCGGGCCACGCTAAAATACAACAATAACATAATCCCACTCCAGTATGTGCCTTAAAACCATAGTATACCCGATATATATGAACAGTGTAGAAAATCATAGATAGAATACAATACATGTAATATGATTATACTTGTAAGCATGTTAGCAATTGTATGTGGATGAATATGTGAATATATGTATACGTCATCGAGGTATATAAGTAATACGTAATAGACAATAGTGGATGAATATGTGATAGTGGATGAATATGTGAGTATACATACGTCAACGAGGTATATAAGTAATAATAGACAGTAGAGGATGAATATGTGATAGTGGATGAATATGTGAGTATACATACGTCAACAAGGTATATAAGTAATAATAGACAGTAGAGGATGAATATGTGATAGTGGATGAAAATGTGAGTATACATACGTCAATGAGGTATATAAGTAATAATAGACAGTAGAGGATGAATATGTGATGGTGGATGAATATGTGAGTATACATACGTCAACAAGGTATATAAGTAATAATAGACAGTAGAGGATGAATATGTGATAGTGGATGAATATGTGAGTATACATACGTCAATGAGGTATATAAGTAATAATAGACAGTAGAGGATGAATATGTGAGTATACATACGTCAACGAGGTATAGAAGTAATAATAGACAGTAGTGGATGAATATGTGAGTATACATACGTCAACGAGGTATATAAGTAATAATAGACAGTAGAGGATGAATATGTGATAGTGGATGAATATGTGAGTATACATACATCAACGAGGTATATAAGTAATAATAGACAGTAGAGGATGAATATGTAATAGTGGATGAATATGTGAATATACATACGTCAACGAGGTATATAAGTAATAATAGACAGTAGAGGATGAATATGTAATAGTGGATGAATATGTGAGTATACATACGTCAACGAGGTATATAAGTAATAATAGACAGTAGAGGATGAATATGTAATAGTGGATGAATATGTGAGTATACATACGTCAACGAGGTATATAAGTAATAATAGACAGTAGAGGATGAATATGTAATAGTGGATGAATATGTGAGTATACATACGTCAACGAGGTATATAAGTAATAATAGACAGTAGAGGATGAATATGTGAGAATACATACGTCAACGAGGTATAAAAGTAATAAATAGACAGTAGTGGATGAATATGTGATGGTGGATGAATATGTGAGTATACATACGTCAATGAGGTATATAAGTAATAATAGACAATAGTGGATGAATATGTGAGTATACATACGTCAACGAGGTATAAAAGTAATAAATAGACAGTAGTGGATGAATATGTGATGGTGGATGAATATGTGAGTATACATACGTCAATGAGGTATATAAGTAATAATAGACAGTAGAGGATGAATATGTGAGTATACATACATCAACGAGGTATATAAGTAATAATAGACAGTAGAGGATGAATATGTGATAGTGGATGAATATGTGAATATACATACGTCAACGAGGTATATAAGTAATAATAGACAGTAGAGGATTAATATGTGATAGTGGATGAAAATGTGAGTATACATACGTCAACAAGTATATAAGTAATAATAGACAATAGTGGATGAATATGTGAGTATACATACGTCAATGAGGTATATAAGTAATAATAGACAATAGTGGATGAATATGTGAATATACATACATCAACGAGGTATAGAAGTAATAATAGCCAATAGTGGATGAATATGTGGGTATACATACATCAACGAGGTATAGAAGTAATAATAGACAATATTGGATGAATATCTGAGTATACATACGTCAACAAGGTATAGAAGTAATAATAGACAATAGTGGATGAATATGTGAGTATACATACGTCAACAAGGTATAGAAGTAATAATAGACAATAGTGGATGAATATGTGAGTATACATACGTCAACGAGGTATATAAGTAAAAATAGACAATAGTGGATAAATATGTGAGTATACATACAACAACGAGGTATAGAAGTAATAATAGACAATATTGGATGAATATCTGAGTATACATACGTCAACGAGGTATAGAAGTAATAATAGACAATATTGGATGAATATCTGAGTATACATACGTCAACGAGGTATATCAGTAATAATAGACAATAGTGGATGAATATGTGAGTATACATACGTCAACGAGGTATATAAGTAAAAATAGACAATAGTGGATAAATATGTGAGTATTTCATACATCAACGAGGTTTAGAAGTAATAATAGCCAAAAGTGGATGAATATGTGAGTATACATACGTCAACGAGGTATATTAAAGTAATAATAGACAATAGTGGATGATATGTGAGTATACATACGTCAACGAGGTATAGAAGTAATAATAGCCAATAGTGGATGAATATGTGAGTATACATACGTCAACAAGGTATATTAAAGTAATAATAGACAATAGTGGATGAATATATGAGTATACATACGTCAACAAGGTATAGAAGTAATAATAGACAATAGTGGATGAATATGTGAGTATACATACGTCAACAAGGTATAATAAATAATAGCCAATAGTGGATGAATATGTGAGTATACATACGTCAACAAGGTATATTAAAGTAATAATAGACAATAGTGGATGAATATGTGAGTATACATACATCAATGAGGTATAGAAGTAATAATAGACATTGATGGATAAATATGTGAGTATACATACATCAACGACGTATAGAAGTAATAATAGACAATATTGGATGAATATGTGAGTATACATATGTCAACAAGGTATATTAAAGTAATAGTAGACAGTAGAGGATGAATATGTGGGTATACATACATCAACGAGGTATAGAAATAATAGTAGACAATAGTGGATGAATATGTGAGTATACATACGTCAACGAGGTATAGAAGTAATAATAGCCAATAGTGGATGAATATGTGAGTATACATACGTCAATGAGGTATAGAAGTAATAATAGACAATAGTGGATGAATATGTGAATATACATACGTCAATGAGGTATAGAAGTAATAATAGACAGTAGAGGATGAATATGTGAGTATACATACGTCAATGAGGTATATAAGTAATAGTAGACAATAGTGGATGAATATGTGAGTATACATACGTCAACGAGGTATAGAAGTAATAATAGCCAATAGTGGATGAATATCTGAGTATACATACGTCAATGAGGTATAGAAGTAATAATAGACAATAGTGGATGAATATGTGAGTATACATACGTCAATGAGGTATAGAAGTAATAATAGACAATAGTGGATGAATATCTGAGTATACATATGTCAACGAGGTATAGAAGTAATAATAGCCAATAGTGGATGAATATCTGAGTATACATACCTCAATGAGGTATAGAAGTAATAATAGACAATAGTGGATGAATATGTGAGTATACATACGTCAATGAGGTATAGAAGTAATAATAGCCAATAGTGGATGAATATCTGAGTATACATACGTCAATGAGGTATAGAAGTAATAATAGACAGTAGTGGATGATATGGGAGTATACATACGTCAACAAGGTATATTAAAGTAATAATAGCCAATAGTGGATGAATATGTGAGTACACATACGTCAATGAGGTATAGAAGTAATTATAGACAATAGTGGATGATATGGGAGTATACATACGTCAACAAGGTATATTAAAGTAATAATAGACAATAGTGGATGAATATGTGAGTATACATACGTCAACGAGGTATAGAAGTAATAATAGACAATAGTGGATGAATATGTGAGTACACATACGCATTATAAAACACTTAGTAAAGTAGGTGCGGGTAGGCATTATAAAACATGTAGATAAAGAAGGTGCGAATAGGCATTATAAAACAAGTAGATAAAGTAGGTAGGTGCAGGTAGGCATTATAAAACAAGTAGATAAAGTAGGTGCAGGTAGGCATTATAAAACAAGTAGATAAAGTAGGTGCGGGTAGGCATTATAAAACAAGTAGATAAGCTTTAAATAAAAATAAAACGACGGAGGGGTGGGAGATTATAACAACCAAAGTGAGCAAGACAGAACTAGATCATAATGAGTCGCAGTGTGTAGTGCAAGGATATAAGCATAAACGGTAATGGACAGTAAAAGTAAAATTAGTATAGTAATGTATAATCTTATAAAATGAACAATACGAGGTTTAAGATATCAAAAACTCATCCCTGGGATGATAGATATGCCATAGGTGCATTATTTTTTTCATTTTTTTTTCAGTCACCAGTACGGTGAACCATTTATTCTGCCCGTAATATATTTGGACAGATTTTTAAATAACTTGGCACAACTGCTCACAACAACTAGACGACGTGTCGCGCACAAAACTCAGATCAGGTCAGGCTCCAAGGTCAAGGTCACACTTAGAGGTCAAAGGTCAAGACAAAGTGCTTTCGTGTCCGGTTAATAACTCTGACATTCATGGGCAGATTTTCAAATGACACAATTGCTCACAAAACTAAACGACAAGTTGTGCACAAAACCCATGTCCATGGATCCAAGGTCAAGGTCACATTTAGAGGTCAAAGGTCAAATTGTGTTAGACAGTAACTCTGGCATTCCTGGACGGATATTCAAATAACTTGGCATAAGTGCTCAGCACAACCAGACGACATGTCACGCACAAAATCCAGGTCTGTTGCTCTAAGGTCAAGGTCATACTTAGAGGTCAAAGGTGAAATCATGTCCGGTCAATAACTGGCATTTCTTGACGGATTTTGAATTAACTTGGCACAAGTGCTCACCACAACATGATGTGTCGCGCACAAAATCCAGGTCATTGGCTTCAAGGTCACACATAGGTCAAAGGTCAAATCGTGTCCGGTCAATAACTCTGGCATTCCTGGACGGTTTTTCAAATTACTTGGCACAAGTGCTCACCACAATAAGACGATTTGTCGAGCACAAATCCAGGTCTGTGGCCCCAAGGTCAAGGTCACATTTAGAGGTCAAAGGTCAAATTGTGTGAGACAATAACTCTGGTATTCCTGGATGGATTATCAAATAACTTATTATTTTTTATTTATTTTTTTTAAATTTTTTTTTTTTTTTTTTTTTTATATATTTTCTTTTAATTGTTTATTTTATTTTAATATATAATTATTATATATATCTATTTTTTTAATTATTTTTTTTTATTTTTTTTATTTTTTATTAAAAAAAAATTCCATTTATTTCTCAATTTGTTTGTGACTTTCTTTTATTTTTTTATTTATTGTTTTGTAATATTTTTTTTAATTTTTGATTTATTTTTTAATACTTTTTATATCTGTTATTTTTTTTAATTTTTTTTTTTATTTTTTTATTTTTATATATCTGTTAGTTTCATTTTGCTCCAAGGTCACGGTCACACTTACAGGTCACTTCGGGGGCATTTGTCACTGACTGTGACATTTCTTGTTTAAACATTGAATTGTATGGTTTTTTTCTATATTATATTGTAGCCATTTTTATAAAAAAAGACACTACTGATTAAGGTACTTACGGGGTAAAAGATAGAAAAAAAATACAAATGTAAAAAAAAGGTTTTAGTTCTTAATGCTCTCTCTACGTGGCCCCCTTTCTTACCTAGCTTAATTGTTAATGTATATACTATCCGATAGTAATATGTACAAGTTGGCTGGTGTTAATGTGTTACCAGTGTTAAAAATATATTATTCATCAGTAAAATTTAAACATATATGTCTTTACTGGACAACCACATTTTTAATTTATTAAGTATAGATTGTGTTTCAGGACAATACCAAAGCATATGGATTAATGTTTCCTCTAGTTGACAATCCTTGCACAATGAACTATCATGTAGAAATCGTCTAGTTAGAAGTATTCTATGATTTACCCGTACTTAAAACCATTGTAATATCGTACTTGTTGAGGAAAAAATAGGGAAAACTATTCAAACATCTATTTGTAACCCACAATAATTCTATATCTGAAATAGGAATTCAATATATATATAAACTTGCTTGCTTTGAAACACTTGTAAAATGTACAGATGTTTGTGTTTTGCAGATACACCAGTGAGGGCAGATGTTACACCACCAAGGCGATCTCCACGCCATGTGAGACAAGGTATGAAATCAACTAGAGCTGTCGCCTTTTAAAAAAAGTTCCCCAGATAGAGATGAAGTGTTGGATAGAACTCCCGGCAACCTACATCAAGGTTGCATTGCATGTTATAGTTGGGTCATAAAGATACTGTGTAGAAAGGTTCCCCAGATAGAGATGAAGTGTTGGATAGAACTCCCGGCAACCTACATCAAGGTTGCATTGCATGTTATAGTTAGGTCATAAAGATACTGTGTAGAAAGATTCCCCAGATAGAGATGAAGTGTTGGATAGAACTCCCAGCAACCTACATCAAGGTTGCATTGCATGTTATAGTTGGGTCATAAAGATACTGTGTAGAAAGGTTCCCCAGATAGAGATGAAGTGTTGAAAAGAACTCCCGGCAACCTACATCAAGGTTGCATTGCATGTTATAGTTAGGTCATAAAGATACTGTGTAGAAAGGTTCCCAAATAGAGATGAAGTGTTGGATAGAACTCCTGGCAACCTACATCAAGGTTGCATTTCATGTTGAAGATCAGACTTGCGTCAGGGCCATAAATAGGCAATGGATGATTGGATCAGAAAAAAACATAGCAAAAAGTTTCACCACATGGAGACAGACTGTTGCATGTAACATATGACTTCCATGTTTTGAACCATTTTGTGTCTTTGCTTAATTATTACCAAAACATTCTTTACATCCCAGTTTGGGTAGATCTTGAAAATTGTCACTTGATGTCCATCATTTACTAATCTGTTTTGTTTTGCTTAGATTATTAATGCAGTATCACCAGGCGTTTCTCTCTTGTAATACATAATTTGATGAAAGGTGGTGACATTTGAAGTTGTTACTTTTCTTCCTTTTCAAAGGCAAGCATTCTATATATAACTGGTTCCTTTTCAAGGCAAGCATTCTATATATTACTGGTTCCTTTTCAAAGGCAATCATTCTATATATTACTGGTTCCTTTTCAAAGGCAAACATTCTATATATTACTGGTGCAATATAAGCAATAATAGGTTGTATACAAAACAGGTGCTTTGAACCATTCAAATACTATTAATGATAATAGGCAAATATGTCAGTTATATGGAAAGTCTACGATAATGGCATTTAATGCATATTAAAGTCAGAATATGCTTATCGTTAACCATAATGGAGATAATAGAGACGTTGTGTGAAGTATAATTTGTGTATAATATTACCTTCAAATTTGCAAACCCAGCCGTTAATAGAAACCTCGTTAAAAAGGCACGCTGACTTTTTAACATTACCTGTTCTATAAATAAACCATTTGGATCCACACACTTTCTGTGTTGTGCTTAGCATTGGCGCAGCATGTAGGGGATACAGCGTAATTAGTACATATATATTTATTCGGCATAGTGTTTAATTTTATTCAGTTTATTTGTTAGCGAACTTCTCTAAGTTGTAACGCTTCCGAGTGCTTCGTCAACTGTTTTATGTGTTAATAAGCATATTCTGCCTTTAAAAAGGTCAGATTGCTGTGTGTTTAAATAGGGAAATCTCTTCAAACATCTATTCGTAACTCATAATAATTTTATGTTATCTGAAATAGAAATTAAATACACATAAACCTGCTTTGAAACACTTGTAAAATGTACACATGTTTATGTTTTGCAGAGACACCAGAGACACCAGAGACACCACGAAGGAGATCGCTGCGCAATAGAGTACCAGGTATGAAATAAACTAGAGCTGTCGCCTTTAAAGGCCGAGAAATATACCCCCGTACCATTCTGTACCCTACCGTTTGAGTAAAGATTGAGTGGAGTAGGATTTTACTGATCAGGTAATGGTGGCCTTGACCTTTGACCTCAAAATCAAGAGTGGTCTATCTCATCACAGGCAGTTATCTCATCACAGGCAGTTTACCCATGAAGTTATATGACATATTTGCTTCAGGGGGAGAGGAGTTACACTGACAAATATTCCCCCACGATAAGGTATACATAAAACTAACATAATTGCAAATCCTAACTCTAGAAATACAATATAAACATGAAAAATGGCCAGCCAAAAACAGCGCCTTTTTGTTATTGCTTGAAGCTTCGAATAAAAAGTTACCAACATCTAAATTCATTTCACACATATTCATGTGCGGGTATTTTATGAACCCGTGGATACATATACAGTTTTAATTAGCATATATGCATCATTTTGGGACATCAACACATGGGTAGAGTTTGGAAGAACGGTTTTATAGCAAAATTTGGCGCTTGTGTTACTTTAAACAATAGGGCCAAGAGGGCCCATATTCTTGGGCCTGTATTGCTCTACTGGCTATATGAAATCTTTGATGGGGAACACACAACAACACACATGACAACATGTGCAACTAGGCTTGGTACAGATCATTCCTACTAAATTTCACTTAAATACAGTGAGGGGTTCAGGTAAAACTGTCTGGATAAAGTTTGTGTTAGACAATTTACTCATTCAACCAGAACACAGCAATGATAGGTGTAACTAGGCTAGATATGCACCACTAGACCTGGTACTGATCATCCCTGCAAAGTTTCGCTGAAATCCAGCCAGGTGATCAGGAAAAAAGTCCAAACATTTGTATTAAAATCTTTAAAGGGCCATAACTCTACCAAAAATCATTCAAATTGAACACAGTGACGATACACATAACTATATTTGGTACTGATCATCACTGCAAAAGGTCATTAAAATCTGGCCAAATGAAAGCCCTATCGTCTTTTTGAGTCAAAATACAGCAGTTTTAACTAAAAGGCCGTAACTCTGATGATACTAATATGATGTAGCTGGTTTTCAAATTGTCTGAGCTTACATTGATAGTAGCAATCTGTTTAAGTTTGGTAAAGACCAAGTAATAAATGATGGTGCTAGAGTGTTCACAAGGCAGAAAATGGAATATTTTAGCAAAAACAAGGGCCATAACTCCAGCATAAATGGTCTGATCTGGCTGTTTTTCGAACTCGTCCGAAATTTCATTGCGATTAACAATCTATGCCAGCTTGGTAAACATCAAATAATAAATGAAGGAGAATGTGTTCACCAGGCAGAAAATGACATTTTCCAGGAAAAAAACAAGGGAAATAACTGTTGTGTTCGTGATCCAATCCGGCTGGTTTTTTAACTTGTTTGAGCTATCATTGATATTAACAATCTTTGCAAGTTTGGTAAAGATCAAATAATAAATGAAGGTGCTACAGTAGAGTGTTCACAAGACAGATATTAATAATCTTTGCAAGTTTGGAAGGTGCTATCTAAGAGTGTTCACAAGGCAGAAAAAGGCATTTTTCAGAAAAAAAAGGGCCATAGCTCCAGCATTACTGACCTGATTTGGCTACTTTTCGAATTTGCCCAAGCTGTTGTTGGTATTAACAGTCAGTGCAAATTTGGTAAAGATCAAATAATAAATGAAGGTGCTAGATATTTCAGAAGGCTTAATAACTCCGGTGAAACATCCGGTCTGGCTGGTTTTCGAACTTGTCCGAGCTTTCATTGATATAAAGACACTGGCAAAGTTCCGTAATGATCCATCTTATGAATGAAGGCCCTAGAGTGTTCGGGAGGAGTGGGGATGATCAGTACAAAATATAAATGTACTTGCCTGACATTTTCCACAAATGACTCCGAGGTTGCTGGAAAAGATCTCAATTTCGGCATTTTATTGACCTTTTTTGCATATTTGCACACCCAAATCTTCAAGTTCCTCCAAATACACTGTTCCCCCTATATCTGAAAATCCACTGTTTTTTTGTTCCCCTTATCTTGAAAATCATGCTTTTGTTGGGGGTGGGGATGGGTGGGAGAAGGTGACTACATACTAGAGTTTTTTTAGTGAATGTTTCAGCCTTGTCAGGCATAGGGATGCAGACTATGGATAAGGTGGTGTGCCACAGGTCAAATTGTCAGTGAATTCAAACAGTCATTTTTTAAAGTGAATAAATATATCAAGACTGAGCATAATATAAAGTTTAGAACTGTTAGGTTTTCTTATCTTCTGATTTGCTTTTATGGTACGAAAATATATGGGTAAGGAACTTCCCTGAACAAATTCTTCACACTACTTACACTCGAAATCGGATTGGAAACAAAAATAAAATTGTTATTTTAAAATCATGATAAAAATTAGTTTTTTATAACGAGATATTGAGCATTATGTGGCACTCCACATCAGTGTCTATTTGCATACAAACAATACAGATATCATGCACCTATCACTGTTTTCCCCCTCCATTTATGTCTAAATCCTCAGGGTGTGCCAATTAAATACACTCAGTATCAATTGTCCACTTCTGTCAAATTCCTTAACTCCTCGTCATAGAGATGAAGTGTTGAAAAGAACTCCCGGCAACCTACATCAAGGTTGCATTGCATGTTATAGTTAGGTCATAAAGATACTGTGTAGAAAGGTTCCCAAATAGAGATGAAGTGTTGGATAGAACTCCCGGCAACCTACATCAAGGTTGCATTTCATGTTGAAGATCAGACTTGCGTCAGGGCCATAAATAGGCAATGGATGATTGGATCAGAAAAAAACATAGCAAAAAGTTTCACCACATGGAGACAGACTGTTGCATGTAACATATTACTTCCATGTTTTGAACCATTTTGTGTCTTTGCTTAATTATTACCAAAACATTCTTTACATCCCAGTTTGGGTAGATCTTGAAAATTGTCACTTGATGTCCATCATTTACTAATCTGTTTTGTTTTGCTTAGATTATTAATGCAGTATCACCAGGCGTTTCTCTCTTGTAATACATAATTTGATGAAAGGTGGTGACATTTGAAGTTGTTACTTTTCTTCCTTTTCAAAGGCAAGCATTCTATATATAACTGGTTCCTTTTCAAAGGCAAGCATTCTATATATTACTGGTTCCTTTTCAAAGGCAATCATTCTATATATTACTGGTGCAATATAAGCAATAATAGGTTGTATACAAAACAGGTGCTTTGAACCATTCAAATACTATTAATGATAATTGGGAAATATGTCAGCTATATGGAAAGTCTACGATAATGATATTTAATGCATATTAAAGTCAGAATATGCTTATCGTTAACCATAATGGAGATAATAGAGACGTCGTGTGAAGTATAATTTGTGTATAATATTACCTTCAAATTTGCAAACCCAGCCGTTAATAGAAACCTCGTTAAAAAGGCACGCTGACTTTTTAACATTACCTGTTCTATAAATAAACCATTTGGATCCACACACTTTCTGTGTTGTGCTTAGCATTGGCGCAGCATGTAGGGGATACAGCGTAATTAGTACATATATATTTATTCGGCATAGTGTTTAATTTTATTCAGTTTATTTGTTAGCGAACTTCTCTAAGTTGTAACGCTTCCGAGTGCTTCTTCAACTGTTTTATGTCTTAATAAGCATATTCTGCCTTTAAAAATATCAGATTGCTGTGTGTTTAAATAGGGAAATCTCTTCAAACATCTATTCGTAACTCATAATAATTTTATGTTATTTGAAATAGAAATGAAATATACATAAACCTGCTTTGAAACACTTGTAAAATGTACACATGTTTATGTTTTGCAGAGACACCAGAGACACCACGAAGGAGATCGCTGCGCAATAGAGTACCAGGTATGAAATAAACTAGAGCTGTCGCCTTTAAAGGCCGAGAAATATACCCCCGTACCATTCTGTACCCTACCGTTTGAGTAAAGATTGAGTGGAGTAGGATTTTACTGATCAGGTAATGGTGGCCTTGACCTTTGACCTCAAAATCAAGAGTGGTCTATCTCATCACAGGCAGTTATCTCATCACAGGCAGTTTACCCATGAAGTTATATGACATATTTGCTTCAGGGGGAGAGGAGTTACACTGACAAATATTCCCCCACGATAAGGTATACATAAAACTAACATAATTGCAAATCCTAACTCTAGAAATACAATATAAACATGAAAAATGGCCAGCCAAAAACAGCGCCTTTTTGTTATTGCTTGAAGCTTCGAATAAAAAGTTACCAACATCTAAATTCATTTCACACATATTCATGTGCGGGTATTTTATGAACCCATGGATACATATACAGTTTTAATTAGCATATATGCATCATTTTGGGACATCAACACATGGGTTGAGTTTGGAAGAACGGTTTTATAGCAAAATTTGGCGCTTGTGTTACTTTAAACAAGAGGGCCAAGAGGGCCCATATTCTTGGGCCTGTATTGCTCTACTGGCTATATGAAATCTTTGATGGGGAACACACAACAACACACATGACAACATGTGCAACTAGGCTTGGTACAGATCATTCCTGCCAAATTTCACTTAAATACAGTGAGGGGTTCAGGAAAAACTGTCTGGATAAAGTTTGTGTTAGACAATTTACTCATTCAACCAGAACACAGCAATGATAGGTGTAACTAGGCTAGATATGCACCACTAGACCTGGTACTGATCATCCCTGCAAAGTCTCGCTGAAATCCGGCCAGGTGATCAGGAAAAAAGTCCAAACATTTGTATTAAAATCTTTAAAGGGCCATAACTCTACCAAAAATCATTCAAATTGAACACAGTGACGATATACATAACTATATTTGGTACTGATCATCACTGCAAAAGGTCATTAAAATCTGGCCAAATGAAAGCCCTATCGTCTTTTTGAGTCAAAATACAGCAGTTTTAACTAAAAGGCCGTAACTCTGATGATACTAATATGATGTAGCTGGTTTTCAAATTGTCTGAGCTTACATTGATAGTAGCAATCTGTTTAAGTTTGGTAAAGACCAAGTAATAAATGATGGTGCTAGTGTTCACAAGGCAGAAAATGGAATATTTTAGCAAAAACAAGGGCCATAACTCCAGCATAAATGGTCTGATCTGGCTGTTTTTCGAACTCGTCCGAAATTTCATTGCGATTAACAATCTATGCCAGCTTGGTAAACATCAAATAATAAATGAAGGAGAAAGTGTTCACCAGGCAGAAAATGACATTTTCCAGGAAAAAAACAAGGGCAATAACTGTTGTGTTCGTGATCCAATCCGGCTGGTTTTTTAACTTGTTTGAGCTATCATTGATATTAACAATCTTTGCAAGTTTGGTAAAGATCAAATAATAAATGAAGGTGCTACAGTAGAGTGTTCACAAGACAGATATTAATAATCTTTGCAAGTTTGGAAGGTGCTATCTAAGAGTGTTCACAAGGCAGAAAATGGCATTTTTCAGAAAAAAAAGGGCCATAGCTCCGGCATTACTGACCTGATTTGGCTACTTTTCGAATTTGCCCAAGCTGTTGTTGGTATTAACAGTCAGTGCAAATTTGGTAAAGATCAAATAATAAATGAAGGTGCTAGATATTTCAGAAGGCTTAATAACTCCGGTGAAACATCCGATCTGGCTGGTTTTCGAACTTGTCCGAGCTTTCATTGATATAAAGACACTGGCAAAGTTCCGTAATGATCCATCTAATGAATGAAGGCCCTAGAGTGTTCGGGAGGAGTGGGGATGATCAGTACAAAATATAAATGTACTTGCCTGACATTTTCCACAAATGACTCCGAGGTTGCTGGAAAAGATCTCAATTTCGGCATTTTATTGACCTTTTTTGCATATTTGCACACCCAAATCTTCAAGTTCCTCCAAATACACTGTTCCCCCTATATCTGAAAATCCACTGTTTTTTTGTTCCCCTTATCTTGAAAATCATGCTTTTGTTGGGGGTGGGGATGGGTGGGAGAAGGTGACTACATACTAGAGTTTTTTTAGTGAATGTTTCAGCCTTGTCAGGCATAGGGATGCAGACTATGGATAAGGTGGTGTGCCACAGGTCAAATTGTCAGTGAATTCAAACAGTCATTTTTTCAAAGTGAATAAATATATCAAGACTGTGTGAGCATAATATAAAGTTTAGAACTGTTAGGTTTTCTTATCTTCTGATTTGCTTTTATGGTACGAAAATATATGGATAAGGAACTTCCCTGAACAAATTCTTCACACTACTTACACTCGAAATCGGATTGGAAACAAAAATAAAATTGTTATTTTAAAATCATGATAAAAATTAGTTTTTTATAACGAGATATTGAGCATTATGTGGCACTCCACATCAGTGTCTATTTGCATACAAACAATACAGATATCATGCACCTATCACTGTTTTCCCCCTCCATTTATGTCTAAATCCTCAGGGTGTGCCAATTAAATACACTCAGTATCAATTGTCCACTTCTGTCAAATTCCTTAACTCGTCATCATCGTTGATGTCTAATCCCCAGGGTGTCCACCCCATCAGTGGGGTAAAACATTGATGTCTAATCCCCAGGGTGTCCACCCCATCAGTGGGGTAAAACATTGATGTCTAATCCCCAGGGTGTCCACCCCATCAGTGGGTTTAAACATTGATGTCTAATCCCCGGGGTGTCCACCCCATCAGTGGGGTAAAACATTGATGCAAATATAACAAGATATTTCAGTATTGCACGGCAACACATGATGTCCCCTACTGGTCACATGTTGGCCCAGACCGAACAAAAGGCTATGATTTAGACAAATAACAAAGGCATGCTACATTTTGCAACCTTAACAAAACAAGTTTGAGTACATAATCTTCCTTACAAATTTGTAAAAGATATACTTCACGTTTTTCTTCTTTCCAATTCCAGTAAGTTTACAAACATATTACAAATATAATACAACAAGTAATACTGAATAATACATATGCAAAGTTAATAAGTTATGTATTAATATAATATATATAATATATAACTCTTTTTGAAAGGAAGTAAATATCGAATATTTATTCAGTATAAAGATAGATGCATGAAGCTTCCTATTCAGCTGTATTAGTTACCATAACAACCACAATTTTGGCCATATCACTGAAGTAAAATTGAGTGCAAAATCTCCATGATAATGCCTACCTATACATTATTATGTACTGGTACCAAGTTTTATTACAATATGGTTTTCAAGTTATAACATGATCCTATTTTGTGTGCATTTTTTTTAATGATTAAATAACGTACATAATCTCCTTACGCCCCTCTACCATGTGTAAAAGGTTTCATGAAAATATCTTTTATACTTTTTAAGTTATCATAGAATCCAGTTTTTCATGACAAACCAATATTTTTTAAAATTATTTTGTTGCCATAGCAACCTCAAATTTGGCCAAATCAACAAAATTGAATAACGTGCATAATCTCCTTATGCCCCTCTACCATATGCAAAAAGTTTCATAAAAATATCTTTTATACTTTTTACATAGGTAACTAACAAGAAATTCACTCAATTGATATCCCCTGACAAAGTGTTAATTGTCTTATGGGTAGAAGCATCGATGAAAAGTAAATACAGAAGACCAAAACAAAACAAAATAATTTTTTAATGAATGTCGTTCTAAATCTACCAATATTTTTTCAAAATCACTCCATGCATGTGAGAGTTGTGGTGCAGACATGAAAGAACATACAAGCTCAGGTGTTGGGTTCTGCACATCATCTTGATGAGTTGTGCATATATGTGCCAATTTATTTCAAAATCCTCCATGCATGTGAGAGTTGTGGAGCGGACACAATTGGACCATATTATATGCATATATAAGAAAGTCTATGACCTTTATGATGACCTTGAAGATATAGGTTCAGGTCTTGGGTTCTGCAGTCATCTTGATGAGTTGTGTATATGTGCCAATTTATTTCAAAATCCCTCCAAGCATGTTAGAGTTATGCAGGGGACACGAACATTGTAACATGCGGATGAACGAACGGACAATGCCAAAATTATATCCCACTTTGTTAGGGATGATAAAATTAGTTTGCTTTTTGGAAGGGGTTGTGGGGCCACATCAGTTGTGACCTTTATGACCTTGTCCTTGACATACAGATCCAGTTAATGGGTTCTGCACTTGTCTTGATGAGATGAGAAAATGTGCCTATTTATTTTAGAATCTGTCCATGCATGTGAGGGTGGAAAAGGGGCACAGGGGTCTCCATGCATGCCTTGATGGGTTGAGTATTTGTGTCCAATTCATTACAAAATCCCTGCAAACATGAGTTATGGGGAGAGAACACAAAATACCTTATTAAAAGTACATTAAGACCTTGATCTTTAAGATACAGACCCGGGTGTTGGGTTCTGCACATTGTATCGATGAGATGGGTATTTGTGCCAATTTATTTCATAATCCTTCCATGCATGGAAAAGTTATGGTGCAGACACGAAATTGACCTTATTATATGCGTCTAGGAAGTATATGACCGTTATGATAACCTTTATGACCTTGACCTTGATGGTACACATCCAGGTATTGGGTTCTGTATGTCGTCTTGATGAGATGAGTATAATGTGCCAATTTATTTCAGAATCTGTCCATGCATGTGAGAGACATGCAGCGGACACAAAAATTGTAATGGACGAATGGACGGACGTACCGACAGGCAAAACTATAGTAGGGGGATATTGATACTGATTAGATCAAACACATCATGAAAATAATATGCTATTTTTATTTGTGTTCTGCAGATTACACCGGGCAAGCTGGACAACAAACACTGAAGCAAAGAGGTATGAAATAACAGTCAGCAGTCAGGGAACTTTTGAAAAACCATCCCCTTAATATTAAATTAATGGTGATGATGTTTCATCACAAACACTTATTCTCATGGTCATGATTTTCCATCATCTTTCAAGTTACTACATTTACGAAAATAATTCAGATAACGATTTATCATCACATAATCTTTCAAACTTTCAATGCGAGGGTTTTCCATCACACAGATTAAACAAGATGTCATTGACCTTGAAGCTCTACTGATAGATTTTGATAGCTAGGTGATCAGCATTCCTGTGAAGTTTCATAAAAAAATGTCAAGTAGTTTCAGAGGAGTAGTCGCTACAAGTTGAAGTTTTTACTATATAACTCTAGGTAAACAAAGATGGCCACTGGCAGCCATGTTTAATGTCGAATCAAAGTAATTTTCGACAAGGATCAACATCTTGTCATTCTGATCATTTCAGAAAAAGTCCCATATCAATATCACTTACAGTTTTCAAGAAGTAGTCGCTACAAACTTTTTTTTAAAAAATCTGTTTTTAGCCATGGCGGCCATCTTGAATTTCCGGCCGACCTAAAAAAATTCTGGGATCAATTAGACATCAAGAGCAACATTCCTGTGTAGTTTCATAAAAATGTGTCAAGTAGTTTCAGAGAAGTAGTCGCTACAAGTTGTTACTATATAAATCTATGTAAACAAAGATGGCTGCTAGCAGCCATGTTTAAAGTTGCATCGAAATAAATTTCGACAAGGATCAACATCATGTCATGCTGATCATTTTAGAAAATGTCCCATATCAATATCACTTACAGTTTTCAAGAAGTAGTCGCTACAAATGTATTTATTTTAAATCTATTTTTAGCCGTAGCGGCCATTTTGAATTTCCGGCCAGCCTGAAATTTTGCTAGGATCAACTAGACATCAAGAGAAACATTCCTGTTAAGTTTCATGCACATCCGTCAAGTAGTTTCAGAGCAGTAGTCGCTACAAGTTTTTACTATATAACTCTATGTAAGCAAAGATGGCCGCTGGCAGCCATGTTTAACGTCGAATCAAAACGATTTTTGACAACGACCAACATCATGTCATGCTGATCATTTTAGAAAAAGTCCCATATCAATATCACTTCTAGTTTTCAAGAAGTAGTCCCTACAAACTTATTTTTTAAAAATCTATTTTTAGCTGTGGCGGCCATCTTGAATTTCTGGCCGATCTGAAATTTTGCTAGGATCAATAACACATCAAGAGCAACATTCCTGTAAAGTTTCATGAAAATCCGCCAAGTAGTTTCAGAGGAGTAGTCGCTACAAGTTTTTACTATATAACTCTATGTAAACAAAGATGGCCGCTGGCAGCCATGTTTAACGTCGAATCAAAAGGATTTTTGACAACGACCAACATCATGTCATGCTGAACATTTTAGAAAAAGTCCCATATCAATATCACTTATAGTTTTCAAGAAGTAGTCGCTACAAACTTGTATTTTAAAAATCTATTTTTAGCTTTGGCAGCCATCTTGGATTTCACATCAACATGAAATTTTGCTAGGATCAACTAGACTTCATGGGCAACATTTCTGTAAAGTTTCATGAATATCCAGCCAGTAGTTTCAGAGGAGTAGTCGCTACAAATAAAAGTTTACGGACAGACGGACGGACGGACAGACAGACGGACGACGGACGCCGCACCACGGCATAAGCTCTGCTGATCTCTGATCAGAAGAGCTAAAAACTGTCAACTTGATCAAAGTGAAACGCTTCATTCCTGTCGTGAAATGTGTCTCCGTCTACACATTTTCAGAAAATGTTATAAACAGAATTTGGTAAAAATGTTTGTTTCGAATCCCTGGTAGAGGCTCAAACTGAACTTAGCTATGTGATAGAGAATTGTTGACATTAGCTGAGCTTGTGAACTTCGGTCACCAATACAGGCTCATGTTCGACTCTGGTTGGAGCACAGAATCAATCTGTATTCTTTGTTAACTGATTTCCAAGATGTAGGACTGTCCTTTTTCATACACACGTCATATATAGAAAGAAAATGATCCTGCACATCACATGGTTAATCAACTGTCAACTTGAGTCCAATGGTTTAATGGTGACTCCTTGAGAAATGAAATCAGTGATAGTTCATAATATGCCCATCCCATCTACTTGTATACAATACCATATATACTTTATTATATCAATAGCGGTATAAAATACATGTATAGTATGAATTTAACTATTGTTTGGGGCGCTTGTTTCAGCCAAGGGTTTTTCTGCAAAAGCTTCAGCAAATTAAATAATACATAACTCAATTATATACCATTAGAACTGGTATTTTCAGTGGTAAATAAAAATACCTTAGTTTTGAAAATCGGTTAAGAAATAAATATTTGAAAGCCCAAATGAGTTTATGATGGTATTTTTCCCATGTAAATTCCTTGTCGGTGGGACAGTAGAAAATTAAGAAATGTCATATAACTTCAGTTAGCCTTTATATTTTGCTATAAAACGTTCAGGTTGTCCTAATTTATGTATATCCAACAATTTAAAAACATTTTCAGGTAAAAATTCTAAAACAATGTCTTTTTCAAATTGTTCATGTGGCAGAATTTTGCAATGAAAATGCCCGATCCAAAACAGCTTTCGCGCATGAAATTTTTATTTCTTAACCAATTTTGAAAGTAAGGTATTTTTATTTACCACTAAAAATGTCTGTTTGACTGATATGTACAATTTATTTAGGTGCGAATTGTAGTCCAAAAATCCTTTGGCTGAAATAAGGGCACCAAACAATAGTGGTGTGCCACTCCTTGAGAAATGAAATCAGTGATAGTTCATAATATTGCCATCCCATCTACTTATAATAGCTGTATAGTATACTTAACGCCATTAAAAATGAAGTTGGGTAGGAAGCATGGATTTCACATAGTTCCAATTTTACTTCTTTCAATACATGAATTTGATCGGTCACCAGATTGCCATAGTGACGCTAGTGAATGCATACCTTATGATAAGGTAAACATGTTCATAAAACATATCCGTGATTAGTTAAGGTACCCTTGTGTGAAATTTCATAAAAATGGTCCTACTCAAACAAAAGTGATGGCATTTTTCCTGTTACTTTTCGAACACCCCCAGTAATATAGTGATTATTCAACTGCATGGATCAGTCACACGTCTACCCTCGAGTGCAGGAATTCCTTATAATTGAACCAAGTTGTTAAATAAACTATTTATTACTTTTTAAATCAGTTTATGTATGATTTGAACTAAAATTATTTGTTTCTTGAACGTTATCTGTCTACACATTTTTTGTTTTTGTTGTTTTTAGCAGCCCTGATGAGAAGAAATAAAAAAGTTAAGGTGAGACATAGAGCATCATCTGCATGATCTACAAAAATAATTTTTTTACTGTTTAGTTTTAAAACAGCTTTATACAATTGACATTGGTTGAAATGAAATTATTTGTTTAATCTTACAGACCCATTTGCATTCAAGTACCGCAAATAAATGCAGAACGAATGCTGAACGAACACTGAATGAACGGAAAATGAACTGGGAATGAACACAGACCGAACGCAGAATGAACATTACACGATCTGTATTTTAAAAATGTATTTCGTTCGTTGCCCTCGTTTTGTTAATTTTCAGAGTTCTGCATTTTAAAAAATGAACGATGAGTGCATTTTTTAAAAAGCTAAACTATGAATACGAATGGAACGAAAGAAACAAAGGAACGCAACAGTACGAATGAATGCAAATGCATTTCGCTATTTAGGATAACTTTCAATATTATCCTTTTGAGTTGATAATTTAAGTCTTGATTTAAATGAAGTGTGTTTTTCAGTATTTTAATATAAAGAAATACACGGTGTAAATGGTGTATTTTAAGCACGATTACACACTTTCATTTTTACCGATTTAAAATGGGCAATACAGCTGGCATATTGTTATATTGTGTCAAGTATGCAATACAGCTGGCATATTGTTATATTGTGTCAAGTATGCAATACAGCTGGCAAATTGTTATATTGTGTCAAGTATGCAATACAGCTGGCATATTGTTATATTGTGTCAAGTATGCAATACAGCTGGCATATTGTTATATTGTGTCAAGTATGCAATACAGCTGGCATATTGTTATATTGGGTCAAGTATATTGTTATATTGGGTCAAGTATGCAATACAGCTGGCATATTGTTATATTGTGTCAAGTATGCAATACAGCTGGCATATTGTTATATTGTGACAGAGGTTGGAAGACATGGGTCTTCCCAGTAGAAGTTGGGTGTAGAGGCTTTCCATCGCAGTCAGTGTGGAGAATGATGGGAGCAGTGGGCATTAAAGGAAGAGTCCGGAAGACCGCAGTCCACGCTCTTGGGAAAGCTGCAGAGAGAGCGTCCAGTTGGCTCTGGATACGACGCAGTGAACCAACTTGGCAGCCAACGTAGACGAGGTAGTGGCTGATCACCACTATCTGCCCCACCATCTAGAGGGTGTACCGAGATAAGGGGCGAAACATCCAATGACAGATGGAGACTCGGCTGAGGACGTCTACGTTCAGCAGTATAACTGTATCTTCACAACATGTCTAGTATGTTAAATGTTTGATGAAAGGAACATATGATAAACCCGGAAGGAAACAGAATAATCATCAATGTGCACTACCAAATAATGTCAACAAAAGGACCCATTCATCAATATGATCACATAAACATTAGTCAGCGACTCATGGTAATAATCATATGACTGGATATCATAAATAGCGAGAGATGTTGCGATTGGTAAACACTGACGACGAATGCAAATGCATTTTCTCCGTGAATGCATTTAAACACACATTATTTTGCATTCGTTCCATAGTTTCATAGTTTCGTTTATAAATGCCAGGAAGTAAGTTAACAGGGAGGAGAAACGGATCAGTTTGCCATTTGTGTTGTCGCTCGCGTTTCACTACTGCCTGCAAATTAATACTTCCGGTTGTATCGCGTGTGTGTGTGAAAAACAGCAAATTCTTATAAATTATTACACTTACAAACTCAATGTAAACATAAGTATTATTTATTCACATTGTGTCCTCTGATACAGAGTGTATTTGTTTGCATGTATAAAAGCACATTTTGCCAGACGGTTTCGTGTAACAAAGATGGCGCCACTGTGCACCAAATAAAAAATGGTGACAGTGTATAGCTATTGCAAACGAGATACGAGACTACAGGTTATTTAGGTATTAATAATAACAAAAAGTGAATAGTAGACAAATTTATCTTTGTCAAGAAGGTAATTTCATGGTGCTGATTATAAGACAAAGCCTAAAAAGAGGTGATGAAAATGTGCCTTTTGAGATATCAGCTGAAATTTGTAATTTTTCCAATTTAAAAATGGTGTGGAGTTATTGCAAACGAGATACGAAGTATGGGTTACATTAGGCATTAATAATAACAAAAAGTGAATATGTCATATTTATCATTGTCAAGAAGGGAATTTGGTGATGTTGATTATAACAGAAAGCCGTAAAAAAGAGGCTGTAAAAACTGCCTAATTTGAGATGTTGGCTGAAATTGTAACTTTTCAAATGTAACTTACGATCGATTTATCTGTATCGATAAAATAGTAAATGGTGGCGTTCTAGCGCAACATCATAAATCGATAAACTAGAGCATTTATGAACCCGTTTCTCCACCCTGTATACTTACTCCTTGTAAACGCTGAATGCATTCAAAAATTATTTGATTTTAAAAAATTCGGCATTTTAAAAAATTCATTCATAAAAATGAAATGCAAACGGAATGCAAACGAAGCACAAACGAAACGCAAACGGAATGCATTGTTGGGGTACTTGAATGCAACTGGGTCTTTACATCAATTTTAGCCTTTTTTCATTTACATTTAAGTTGCCTACGAGTTCATCGGAGGAGACTTAAGGTTTACCCACCATGTCCTCATCCAGCTGTCTCAGCTGTCTACAAAGAATTTTGCATATTGAAACAATTTTATGTGTGCATCCATGGAAATCTGAATATGTGATTTTTTATGCTCCTCAATATTTTGTGAGGGAAGACTACTAATGGGATTGGAATGAAACTTTGCACAATGAAAAAGAACACTGAAGAGAAAGTGCAAAGTACAAGAACCATGACTCTGTCTTTGTTCAGATTAGAGTTATTGCCCTTTATATTGTTGTACTTATTATTCTTGTCCAGAGTTTAACTTTAAAACTATGACTAGGACTGGAATGAAACTTCACACAATAATAGCCGGCAATGTTAATGTATAAAAGTGGCTCACTAGCATGACTATTCGAAGAATAAGGGAGCTTATGGACTCACGACACTATTATCTCCCTTGAGTACTCCTGCCCTACAGATGATGGAGGTAGTCTAAAAACATAGTTCCCTTTTTCTGCTTTTTACAGGACTTTACATTGCACACATGGATTTATCTTTACCAGATGCTTAATCTACAGCATTTTAGGAAGAGATCACAGAAAATTTCATGTTGATATCAGCTTTCTAGCTAATTCTGTCTCATTTTAGACATCATGGGTCGAATCACCACATGTTGTATTTTTGTCATATTATTACGCTGAATTTTGATAGGTGTCACACAAGCAAGAAATTAAAAAAAGTTCAATCTGGTAAATATTCGTTAAAAGTTAATAGCATGCAGATATTGGATCAAGGAAGAATTTAAGCCTAAAATTGTGCTTCAAAATCTTTTTTATCGCTATGCCGTGAACACAAACCTTACAATGGGACCCTATGGAAAATTAATTGTGGTGTGAGACGTTATGAACTCGCCCCGGCATCGGCGTCACACATCAATCTTTGCGTGTAAGCTGTGTTTACAAAATACAAGTCTATCTCTCTTACATTTCTTATCCTAGCACAACCAAATTTGCCCTTTGGCTTCCTTATAGCATTATCTTAAGGGTTGCATAAGTAATTTTGGTTCCTGTAACCCATGGGCTCCAATGGAACCCAACTTATGATAGATATACAAGCCATGCAATATATTTTATTCTGGGTGTAAATATGAAGAACCATAAGGGGATATACAAGCCATGCAATATATTTTATTATGAGGGTAAATAAGAGGAACCATAAGGGGATATACAAGCCATGCACTATATTTTATTACAGGGGTAAATAAGAGGAACCATAAGGCCCGGATATACAAGACATGCAATATATTTTATTATTGGGGTAAATAAGACGAACCATAAGGGATATACAAGCCATGCAATATATTTTATTACAGGGGTTAATAAGAGGAACCATATGGGGATATACAACCCATGCAATTAATTTTATTATGGGGTTAAATAAGAGGAACCATAAGGGGATATACAAGCCATGCAATATATTTATTCTGGTATTGTGCTGACCTCCATTACTTTCAATCTTTTTATACAGATTTTACAAACCAGAAACAGAGGACTAGAGATAACGAATGAATTTTTGAGAAAGAAAGTCGGGGAATTAAAGATGAAATTTTATTATGGGGTTAAATAAGAGGAACCATAAGGGGATATACAAGCCATGCAATATATTTATTCTGGTATTGTGCTGACCTCCATTACTTTCAATCTTTTTATACAGATTTTACAAACCAGAAACAGAGGACTAGAGATAACGAATGAATTTTTGAGAAAGAAAGTCGGGGAATTAAAGATGAGCATAAAACGTATAACAACATTAAAAGTATGTATATCCTCAATATATGTATACAGTAAAGTCATAAAGGTTATCTCTATGTTTTAGAAATTTAGTAAATGTATATCCATTTGTGTTTCCTGCGTAGTAGGCAGACACCTAGAGATCACTATATCTGTCGTCCATCTTCACCTCACCTCAAAAAATGTTGTCACACATGCCCAATAACTCATTTTGGCCGAGTAATGCTCCTTTTTGGTAGATGACAAGTGTTCCTTGAAACAGGCTTCTGTCTTTTATAATAAGTACTGATGGTGACATGCAGATTATGACTTTTCCACTTTGTCACCGTGACATTTTATTATTAGTTACAGCTGAAAATCATTGTTTTTACTGCAGATTGTCACCCAAAATATTACGAGGATTCCTTGTGACCTTCATTATCACCGTGATTGCACAAGGCCGTCTCAGTAGATAAGCAATCACCCTGTTTCTCACTGCATGGCTAGGCGATTCAGGGTGCTGTGACACCTATTACAATCTTGTTAAAAATAAATACTACCCATTTTAATATAGAATCAAATAAACGAAGATGATTTAATTGGTACTGGCTCCATTTCCACTGATGATAAAATGTTTGTTATTTAATGTCATTATAAAATACCATGGATAAATCAAATGAAGTTTATACAATGGAAATACAATTTGTGGATGGTGCTATTTTGAAAATGCTGCTTTTGGCCACCTTACTAGTTAGTAGCACAAAAAAAATGAATGAAGGCCCTGGTAAACAATAATAAAATCTTGGCGCAGGAAATAGATTGACTGACCTTTGAACTTTATTTTTATTTTAAATAATAATTTTGTCTATTAAGAAAATGAGCCTCTTTTTTTGTATAAAAACACATACATGTAGATTTGTTTTATTTATGTTACAGATGTACACATCATCTGTGACATAAACAATTCATTTTCTACTTGTTCAACTTATGGATTGTGTTCAGTACTGACTCCTTACTATACTTACACTTTTAAGGGACAATCTTTAAATTTAAATAAGTGTCTTAATTTAATAATCCAATATCATGTTAACTTTAAACATGCTTGCATATAATTTAATAAAATGCTGAGTTTTCATTTTTTTCTGTTGTTTTTATCTTACACATTCAGATGAAATATTATACATCCATAATAAAATTATCATGAAAAACATATTTCTAAAATGAAAATCACGGATACTTTTAGGCACCGAAAACTGGTTGGACAACAGTGGGTGAAAATAAAGTGATATACTCAAACTTTATTCTCAATCTCTATTTGAACAAGAGGTTGATGACCTTGAAGCTCAACTGATAGGTTTTCATAGCTAGATTAGCATTCATGTGAAGTTTTATGAAAATCTGTCAAGTACTTTCGGAGGAGTAGTCCTACAAGTTTTTACTATATAACTCTTATGTAAGCAAAGATGGCCACTGGCTGCCAATTGTTTAATGTTGAATCAAAATAATTTTCAACAAGGATCAACATCATGTCATGCTGATCATTTTAGACAAAGTCCCATATCAATATCTCAATATCACTTCTAGTTTTCAAGAAGCAGACACTACAAATTTATTTTTTAAAAATCTAGTTTTAGCCATGGTGGCCATCTTGAATTTCTGGCCAACCTGAAATTTTGCTAGAATCAACTAGACATCAAGAGCAACATTTCTATCAAGTTTCTTGGAAATCCGTCTAATAGTTTCAGAGGAGTAGTTGCCACAAGTATTTACGATATAAATCTAAACAAAGATGTTTAATGTCAAATCAAAATAGTTTTTGACGGGGATCAAAATCAAGTCATGCTGATCATTCTAGAAAAAGTCCCATATCAATATCACTTATAGTTTTCAAAAAGTAGTCGCTACAAACTTGTTTTTTAAAAATCTATTTTTAGCATTGGTGGCCATCTTGGATTTTGCATCAAAGTGAATATGCTAGGATCAACTAGACATCATAGGCAACATTCTTGTAAAGTTTCATGAAACTCCATCAAGTAGTTTCAGATGAGTAATAGTCGCTACAAAAAAAGTTTACAGACAGACGGACGTTGCACTATGGCATATAAGCTCTGCTGATCTTAAAAATTAAAACATTTGATCATTAAATGTATCCACATTGGTGTTTTAAAATATGACACAACCAAAATAAGAAACACATATAGCTGTAAATAAAAAAATCCAACTTTTAATATAATCACAGATTATTTTATAAAGGGCTCAAGTCAGTTCAGGGGCATCAATGAGAAACACAGTGTGTGTCCACTACCAAAATTAATATGGAGGTGTGTCCTTCTTATTGATCACTGATTGTTCAAATATGTGAAAGTTATGAATATAAACCCCACTTGATTTAATATGGAGGATGTGCTTATTAATGCCAGGGTATCATTTTATTAATTTTATCATATGTTTTTAATGAAAATATTCTTTTTCTATGCAGACAGACGACTTAAGAAAGAAAAACACTATGTTAAAAATTGAGAACAAAAGACTAAAACTAGTTATAAGCTCATCAAATGTAAGTATATATATCCTAAATGTAAGTATAATCTCATTTGTTATAAATGATCGTTTTACCCTAGTCTGTCGAAGTTAAACAAATTATGTCTCTGTGCTCTATCTTTGGGATCCAACGTTTGTAATTGTAGATATTTGTAAATCCTCAGAAATTATTAAGCCAATTTTAACCAAACTTCACATGGATGATTTTTAGTGGTTAGTTACTTTCTACGATATAAATAGACAGGTTGACCAGAGACGTGACGCATTTATATGCAAATTGCCAACCAGATAGCCATTGGTCAGTTTGACAATAGAAACTTTATACTGACCAATACATGGTTGGTTGGACATTTAAATAATAATACACTGTTTTGTAAACTGTGAACACATCTATAGTCCAAACCTAAAAACTTGATCTCAAGAACTACAGAATCGAAATTGACAGTTTCGTTTAGACACAAAATATGACACAACCAAAATAAGAAACATATATATAGCTGTACATAAAACAAGAGGTCAATGACCTTGAAGCTCTACTGATTTGATATTGATTTTTAGCCGTGGCGGCCATCTTGAATTTCCGGCCTACCTGAAATTTTGCTACGATCAATTAGACATCAAGAGCAACATTCCTGTGAAGTTTCATGAAAATCCGTCAAGTAGTTTCAGAGGAGTAGTCGCTACAAGTTTTCATTATATAACTCTATGTAAACAAAGATGGCCACTGGCAGCCATGTTTAACGTCGAATCAAAATAATGTTTGACTCTGATAACCATCATGTCATGCTGATCATTTTACAAAAAGTCCCATATCCATATCACTTATAGTTTACAAGACGTAGTCGCTACAAACTTCTTTTTTAAAAATCTATTTTTAGCCGTGGTGGCCATCTTGAATTTCCGGCTGACCTGAAATTTTGCTAGGATCAATTAGACATCAAAAGCAACATTCCTGTGAAGTTTCATGAAAATCCGTCAAGTAGTTTCAGAGGAGTAGTCACTACAAGTTTTCATTATATAACTATGTAAACAAAGATGGCCGCTGGCAGCCATGTTTAACGTCGAATCAAAACGATTTTCGACAAGGACCAACATCATGTCATGCTGATCATTTTAGAAAAAGTCCCATATCAATATCACTTATAGTTTTCAAGAAGTAGTCGCTACAAACTTGTTTTTTAAAAACCTATTTTTAGATTTGGCGGCCATCTTGGATTTCACCTCAACATGAATTTTTGCTAGGATCAACTAGACTTCAAGGGCAATATTTCTGTAAAGTTTCATGAAAATCCATTCAGTAGTTTCAGAGGAGTAGTCGCTACAAAAAAAAGTTTACGGACAGACGGACAGACAGACGGACGTACGGACGTACGGACAGACGGATGGACAGACAGATGGACAGACGGAAGACGGACGCCGCACCATGGCATCACTTTTAATATAATCACAGATTATTTTATAAAGGGCTCAAGTCAGTTCAGGAGCATCAATGAGAAACACAGTGTGTGCCCACTACCAAAATTAATATGGAGGTGTGTCCTTCTTATTGATCACTAGCTCCTAGTCTCTCAGTATTTGCGAATAAAGTTGCCCCGGGTCAAACAAGTTTGTATTAAGGGATTTATGAGAAAATCTCAGTTTCAAACAACATCTCATCAGAAACAGCTAAGCCAGTTTGGATCAATCTTGAAATGGACAAACTTTTTCACTGTGTGGGTGGGGTTTGGGATGGGGATATAGTGTTGCCCTCGTCCAAACATTTGTCACACATTCTTGTGCAGACTACTTCCTAAAAATTCTTAAAATATTTTGGTGAAACTTTATAATAACTAATGTACGTTTAATTAGCTCAAACAAGTTTGATGGACGGATTGTAAATACTATGTATATGCACCCTACCTTAAACAATATAATGGAATGGTAACATGGTGTAATGGTTATTTTAAATCGATTGTAACGAAAGCTCTATGAACTCATTTGAATCACTCTCGATGTCTTCCTGGGTAGAACCAGTAATAAGCAATGCAGATAAAGTGTCTTGCTCAGGAACACAACGCATATGGCAATGACAGGAATCGAACCAATGACTTTTGGATCATGGGTCCATCGCTCTACCACCAGACCACAGCACTCCACAATGGTGTAATGCTAAGCATCATGACTGAGTAACCCAGGGATTGCACGTTCTGTCAAAGCCAGGACCAAATTTGTGTTCATTATCAAAATTCTTAAAAAGTATTTCCTACTTACCAGTCGTTCAGATGAGCCTTTGAACCAAGGTCTGCTGCTAAAACACCCAGTGCAATACAGCGAGGATACATAAATGCTTTTACACACAATGTAATGGTATGAGGAGGCACCACCAGCCTGTCAGTAACACCCAGTGCAATACAGCGAGGATACATAAATACTTTTACACACAATATAATGGTATGAGGAGGCACCACCAGCCTGTCAGTAACACCCAGTGCAATACAGCGAGGATACATAAATGCTTTTACACACAATGTAATGGTATGAGAGGCACCACCAGCCTGTCAGTAACACCCAGTGCAATACAGCGAGGATACATAAATGCTTTTACACACAATGTAATGGTATGAGGAGGCACCACCAGCCTGTCAGTAACACCCAGTGTGTTACAGCGAGGATACATAAATGCTTTTACACACAATGTAATGGTATGAGGAGGCACCGCCAGCATGTCAGTAACACCCAGTGCAATACAGCGAGGATACATAAATCCTTTTACACACAATGTAATGGTATGAGGTGGCACCACCAGCCTGTCAGTAACACCCAGTGCAATACAGCGAGGATACATAAATGCTTTTACACACAATGTAATGGTATGAGGAGGCACCACCAGCCTGTCAGTAACACCCAGTGCAATACAGCGAGGATACATAAATGCTTTTACACACAATGTAATGGTATGAGGAGGGACCACCAGCCTGTCAGTAACACCCAGTGTGTTACAGCGAGGATACATAAATGCTTTTACACACAATGTAATGGTATGAGGAGGCACCACCAGCCTGTCAGTAACACCCAGTGTGTTACAGCGAGGATACATAAATGCTTTTACACACAATGTAATGGTATGAGGAGGCACCGCCAGCATGTCAGTAACACCCAGTGCAATACAGCGAGGATACATAAATGCTTTTACACACAATGTAATGGTATGAGGAGGCACCACCAGCCTGTCAGTAACACCCAGTGCAATACAGCGAGGATACATAAATCCTTTTACACACAATGTAATGGTATGAGGTGGCACCACCAGCCTGTCAGTAACACCCAGTGCAATACAGCGAGGATACATAAATGCTTTTACACACAATGTAATGGTATGAGGAGGCACCACCAGCCTGTCAGTAACACCCAGTGCAATACAGCGAGGATACATAAATGCTTTTACACACAATGTAATAGTATGAGGAGGCACCACCAGCCTGTCAGTAACACCCAGTGCAATACAGCGAGGATACATAAATGCTTTTACCCACAATGTAATAGTATGAGGAGGGACAACCAGCCTGTCAGTAACACCCAGTGCAATACAGCGAGGATACATAAATGCTTTTACACACAATGTAATAGTATGAGGAGGCACCACCAGCCTGTCAGTAACACCCAGTGCAATACAGCGAGGATACATAAATGCTTTTACACACAATGTAATGGTATGAGGAGGCACCACCAGCCTGTCAGTAACACCCAGTGCAATACAGCGAGGATACATAAATGCTTTTACACACAATGTAATAGTATGAGGAGGCACCACCAGCCTGTCAGTAACACCCAGTGCAATACAGCGAGGATACATAAATGCTTTTACACACAATGTAATGGTACGAGGAGGCACCACCAGCCTGTCAGTAACACCCAGTGCAATACAGCGAGGATACATAAATGCTTTTACACACAATGTAATGGTATGAGGAGGCACCACCAGCCTGTCAGTAACACCCAGTGCAATACAGCGAGGATACATAAATGCTTTTACACACAATATAATGGTATGAGGAGGCACCACCAGCCTGTCAGTAACACCCAGTGTGTTACAGCGAGGATACATAAATGCTTTTACACACAATGTAATGGTACGAGGAGGCACCACCAGCCTGTCAGTAACACCCAGTGCAATACAGCGAGGATACATAAATGCTTTTACACACAATGTAATGGTACGAGGAGGCACCACCAGCCTGTCAGTAACACCCAGTGCAATACAGCGAGGATACATAAATGCTTTTACACACAATGTAATGGTATGAGGAGGCACCACCAGCCTGTCAGTAACACCCAGTGCAATACAGCGAGGATACATAAATGCTTTTACACACAATATAATGGTATGAGGAGGCACCACCAGCCTGTCAGTGACACCCAGTGCAATACAGCGAGGATACATAAATGCTTTTACACACAATGTAATAGTATGAGGAGGCACCACCAGCCTGTCAGTAACACCCAGTGCAATACAGCGAGGATACATAAATGCTTTTACACACAATGTAATGGTACGAGGAGGCACCACCAGCCTGTCAGTAACACCCAGTGCAATACAGCGAGGATACATAAATGCTTTTACACACAATGTAATGGTACGAGGAGGCACCACCAGCCTGTCAGTAACACCCAGTGCAATACAGCGAGGATACATAAATGCTTTTACACACAATATAATGGTATGAGGAGGCACCACCAGCCTGTCAGTGACACCCAGTGCAATACAGCGAGGATACATAAATGCTTTTACACACAATGTAATGGTATGAGGAGGCACCACCAGCCTGTCAGTAACACCCAGTGCAATACAGCGAGGATACATAAATGCTTTTACACACAATGTAATGGTATGAGGAGGCACCACCAGCCTGTCAGTAACACCCAGTGTGTTACAGCGAGGATACATAAATGCTTTTACACACAATGTTATGGTACGAGGAGGCACCACAAGCCCGTCAATGTAAAATATATGTTTATCCTAAAGAAAAAAAGAAAAAGTTAGCTATACTAAAGACAAAACTTTCTTGACAATTCATTAGAATTCATTAGAAACAAGAGACCCAAAAGGGCCTGTTGACATTCGACTGGCTAAAACTGCTCTTATTTCAAGGGTTGTCGTCATAAAATTCCCATCAGTATACTTCTTTTAAAGCTGCAATAAAAAAAAACCACAAAACAACAACAACCACAACAGAAACTTAAACCCTTGACTCATGCTAACAATTTAAACAAATGGCCCTAGTTCCGATTTGGTATGGTTATTTAGGGACTCGAGGCATAACAATTGCATAAAACAGATTTGGACTGCCTGTAGAGAGTGCCGGGGCCCCTTTATGTATGCAGGCAGTCAAAACCCATTTTATACAATTGTTGTGCCTCGAGTCCCTAAAGAACCACACTAAATTAGAATTATGTCTCCCCTACAGGAGAAAGGGCCATAAATATGCCAAAAATCATTAAACTGAAACACAACTAAGACATGTACATGGTCATCCCTACCAAGGAAATCGCGGCTGCGGATCAGGAGAGGTAGTCAGGACAAAGCTTATGTATTAAAACCATTAAAGGGCCATAACTCCACCAAAAATCATTCAACCAGAACAAGACAATGATATACGAAAACAAGTTTTGTTGAAAGCCGAATGGTGGTTGAGAACTAGTCCGGCCAAAATTTGGGTATTAAGATCCTTTAAAGAGCCACAACTCCACCGAATATCATTCAACCGTAACACAACAACGATATGTGCAACTAGGCTTGGTACTGATAATTTCTGCTAAGTTTCATTGAAATCCAGCCAGAGGTTCGGGTAATCTAGACTGGAAAAGGTTTGTGTATAAGGGGCCATAACTGTCAAAAATCATTAAACCGGAACATGGCAATGACTTACACAACTAGGCATGATACTGATCATCCTTGCCAAGTTTTGTTGAAATCTGGCCAGGGGTTCAGCAGAACTAGTCTATAAAAAATATGTGTATTTTAACCTTTAAAGGGCAATAACTCCACCAAAAATCATTCAATCGGAACAAGGTGATAATATGCACAAAAAGGCTTGGTACGATCATCCCTGCAAAGTTTTGCTGAAATACGGCAAAATGAAGGCCTTATCATAACAATCTGGTACAGTTTGGTAAAGATCAGATGAAAAAACGAAGATGCTAGAGTGTTAACTCATTTTTTCAATAATTCCAGGGCCATAACTTTGATGTTACTGGTCCGATCTGGCTGGTTTTGAAACTCCACTAAGCTTTCATCAATATCAACAATCTGGCAAAGTTTGGTAAAGTTAGGATGCAAAATGGAGGTGATATAGTGTTGACAAGACAAACTATAGCAATTTTCGTTAATAGGAGGGCAATAACTCCCCAGTGTTACTGGTCCAATCTGGCTGGTTTTTGAACTCATCCAAGCTTTCATAGATATTAACAATCTTATAAAGTTTGGTAAAGATCGGATAAAAAATGAAGGTGCTAGAGTGTTGACATCAAAAAGTTAATGGACGACGAAAAAAAAAAGACCACGACATATGCTCTAAGGCCAGTAGAGCTAAAAAAAAGAATATAAGAATTCTTTAGAAAAAAATATAGCCAATATACAACTAATGATAAACATGCTGTTATGTTTTTATATGACGGCTTTATACAAAAACTATTGGGAAGGCCTCATCATCTGATACAAAATTGAATAACACCATTTTTTCGTTATACGTTTTACAGTGATTTACTGTTATCTACTAGTATACAAATTCCCCGTTAAACACAATAGGCTCAAAATAAGTCCTTCATTCTCAGTTCTTAATCCTTAACCGGCTAAGCACGACTATAATAGCCTTTGCATCCATTGTAAACCCAGGTCAGCCTGCGATTTACTCGCAGACTTACTTGCAGGCTGACCAGGATTTACCATGTCTGACTGCTGATCAGTAATTTCTCACAAAACACCCCTTTGTAACATAAATGGAATGGTCTTAATTCAAAGGAAGAACAGTCATTTTCAACACATGAAAGGGTATATATTATGGTCGATTTTTTTGTGGTGGAGGCAGACCACCCACTTTTCCTGGGTAGAACCAGTACTGTACACCATCCGTAAGAATCGACACTTCCTCACAAGTCGAGCTCCCAGTGGGATTCGAACCTGCAGTTGTCAGAGGTAAAGGTTTAAAACGCAACGTCGTTAACCATTCGGCCACGGAAATGCTAAATTTCACGATATAAAGACATCACTTAACTATAAAAGGCATTAACTCCTGTAGTTTTTATTGGAGTTGTCTACCCTCGCTTCCTACACATTCCTTCTTGGTTACAATCGTGCACACCATGTTTGGTGTAGTAAGCCATAACTCTAACAACTCATATAGTTAATTATAATATTGTATAGTATAACAACTCACATAGTTTATTATAATATTGTATAGTATTAATGACCCAGATAATTAATTAGAATATTGTATAGTATTAATGACGCCGATAATTAGAATATTTTATAGTATTTTTGCATTCTAGGCTCTGATTTTGACAATTTCTGCAAATTAAAGCCAGGATGTGAACTGCTAGAATTACTAGATGGCTTGCCTACTTTTAGCATGACTGGTTGCAAAGAGTCGCAAGCTACAAAATGATTTTACGACAGCTTCACTTCATGTGCAAAGTCCTAAATATTTAGTACGTATATTATTGCATTTATAGTTAACGTTCCATTAAAAAATGCTAACTTTTTGTATATTGTTTGTTCATGTTCATGAATGCGTGTGCACAACCACATTCAAGGTGACATTCTGCCTTGGTCAGAACAAAGGGGGGGGGGGGGGGGAGGGGGTGCGTGCCCGTACACAGCCACATTCAAGGGGACATTCTGCCGTGGTCTAGGGGTTTCGTAGAGCTGCCCTAAATGCATGTCTAAGGATCTCTCAGTTTGGCTTAGAGGGCCACATGGTAGGTTTGTTCACTAACTAGGTGTGTTGCCCTGAATAAATAAATTCTATTATTATTAATTTAATAGTGTCTCCCTTTTTCTCAGCACTTCTGTCCATCTTGATTTCTTCCCTAAGCGGGGTTTATATACTTTTTCGATCAGCGAAACATGTCGAATTTCTGATCACTTTAGCAGCTAATCCGGTGTAAGATGCATCACCGTGACTGTGTAGAATACACCGTACACCAATGTAGAGCGCATACATAAAGGGAGGTAATCGCAAAAATTACAGAACTGAAACCTATAGGCGTTACGTGATATAAATGATCAAAGAATACCGTATTGTTGTAGGCTGATTTCCTAAGTGTTAGGGAAAGTAATGTATTTTGCTGTAGGTTGAATGTAAGACTGTGTGCAAAAACTCATAAAAAAACAATTTAAGTTCTTAAGACATAAATAACAAGAGGTCAATGACCTTGAAGCTCTACTGATTGATTTTGATTTCAGGAAGTAGTCGCTACAGACTTGTTTTTTGAAAATCTATTTTTAACCGGGGCGGCCATCTTGAATTTCAGGCCGACCTGAAATTTTGCTAAGATCAATAAGACATTAAGAGCAACATTCCTGTAAAGTTTCATGAAAATCCGTCAGGTAGTTTCAAAGAAGTAGTAGCTACAAGTTTTCATTATATAACTCTATGTAAACAAAGCAGCCATGTTTAAGGTCAAATCAAAACGATTTTCGACAAGGACCAACATCATGTCATACTGATCATTTTAGAAAAAGTCCCATATCAATATCTCTTATTGTTTTTGGGAAGTAGTCGCTACAAATTTATTTATTTTAAATCTATTTTTAGCTGTGGCGGCCATCTTGAATTTCCGGCCGACCTGAAATTTTTCTAGGATCAACTAGACATCAAGAGCAACATTCCTGTGAAGTTTCATGAACATCCGTCAAGTAGTTTCAGAGGAGTAGTCGCTACAAGTTTTTACTATATAACTCTATGTAACCAAAGATGGCCACTGGCAGCCATGTTTAACGTCGAATCAAAATAATTTTCCACAAGGATCTACATCATGTCATGCTGATCATTTTAGAAAAAGTCCCATATCAATATCACTTATAGTTTTCAAGAAGTAGTCGCTACAAACTTATTTTTTAAAAATCTATTTTTAGCTGTGACGGCCATCTTGAATTTCCGGCCAACCTGAAATTTTGATAGGATCAATTAGACATCAAGAGCAACATTCCTGTAAAGTTTCATGACAATCCGCCAAGTAGTTTCAGAGGAGTAGTCGCTACAAGTTTTTACTATATAACTCTATGTAAACAAAGATGGCCGCTGACAGCCATGTTTAACGTTGAATCAAAACGATTTTTGACTAGGATCAACATCATGTAATGCTGATCATTTTAGAAAAAGTCCCATATCAATATCACTTATAGTTTTCAAGAAGTAGTCGCTACAAACTTATTTTTTAAAAATCTATTTTTAGCTGTGACGGCCATCTTGAATTTCCGGCCGACCTGAAATTTTTCTAGGATCAATTAGACATCAAGAGCAACATTCCTGTTAAGTTTCATGACAATCCGCCAAGTAGTTTCAGAGAAGTAGTCGCTACAAGTTTTTACTATATAACTCTATGTAAACAAAGATGGCCGCTGGCAGCCATGTTTAACGTTGAATCAAAACGATTTTTGACTAGGATCAACATCATGTCATGCTGATCATTTTCGAAAAAGTCCCATATCAATATCACTTATAGTTTTCAAGAAGAAGTCGCTACAAACTTGTATTTTAAAACTCTATTTTTAGCTTTGGCGGCCATCTTGGATTTCACATCAACATGAATTTTTGCTAGGATCAACTAGACTTTATGGGCAACATTTCTGTAAAGTTTCATGAATATCCATCCAGTAGTTTCAGCTGTGAAGTCGCTACAAATAAAAGTTTACGGACAGACAGACGGACAGACGGACAGACGGACAGACGGACGGACGGACGACGGACACCGCACCACGGCATAAGCTCCGCTGATCTCTGATCAGTTGAGCTAAAAATCAGTAATCGAAAACAATAGTAAATATGACACATACCCATTTACAAATAGGAAGCGCCTCCTTACGGTACCTTTCATCACTCCCCTGGGGATGATCGATATGCCATAGGGGCAATTATTATTTTTCAGTCACCAGTACGGTGAACCATTTCTTCTCCCCGTAATTTGGCATGCTGTGGGTTGGCGAGGACCATCCCACCGCATGCCTTTCAAAGAAACATATAAAACTGATTATATATACATATTATTATAATATTTGACTTTCATATAATTAAATCTGTATAATGTTAGGGGACGAAATATATTTTACTGTATACTCGTCCTGTCCTTATAGGATGTTTACTCTTATAGGATGTTTACTCGTCCGGCTCTGATTGTAAAAGTTCATAAGTCAAAATAGTCAGATACCATCATTTAACACTATTATATATAAATAAAACAAAGGGAAACATCATAATGTTTAGTTTTTTTCTTTATACAAATGAATGAAAATTATGAAACTGACCAGTATTATAGATGACTATATTCATATACATATTCTATAGTTCACTACAGTCTGATCATGGCCATTACAGTTTCTCCTATTTCCCCCTTTTCCCTCTAAATTTTTTTAAAAAAACATTAGAAAATGTTAAACTCCAATACACGAAAACAGCATACTATTTGCAATTCCCCTTCCTGGCCACAGTCACCTAAAAGCTGACTAGTGCCCTAAAAGACTTCCCCCCGTGAAAGTGTTATTTGTACAACATCAAATACCGTAATGTTCGCGCTCCATGAAATTAGAACGGGAGCGGCATTTTAGAATGTCCCAAAACGGAAATGCGTCAATTTCCCAATATCCGGTTGACTTAAATTGCATTTTATCGCTGAATATATAAACAGAGTTGCGACTATTTACTGCATTTAATCGCTTAAACTATGTAAGAACTATTTTCTTTGTTTTTTCTACTGAAATGTTACTCGTCCTAGAAATCGTCTGATTAGAAGTATTCTATGACTTACCCGTACTTGAAACCATTGTAATATTGTACTTATTGAGGATTGATTGAATTGGATTTTTTGTCGCACCAACAGCTAAGGTCATATGGCGACTTTCCAGCTTCCATTGGTGGAGGAAGACCAAAGGTGCCCCTCCAGGCAATTTTCGTGCACGGGCGGGCACCTGGGTAGAACCACCGACGTTCCGCTAGCCAGCTGGATAGCTTCCTCTCATAAAGATTCCTAGGCCCCTGAGGGATCGAACCTACAGCGGTGAGGGGCAAGTGATTTCAATCAAGTCAGAGACGTTAACCACTCGGCTACTTGTTGAGGAAAAAATAGGGAAAAGGACATAAACTTGCTTGCTTTGAAACACTTGTAAAATGTACAGATGTTTGTGTTTTGCAGATACACCACTGACACCACCAAGGCGATCTCCTCGCAATGTTAGACAAGGTAAAATAAACTAGAGCTGTCGCCTTTTAAGAAAAGTTCCCCACAGAGATGAAGTGTTGGATAGAACTCCCGGCAACCTACATCAATGTTGCATTGCATGTTATAGTTGGGTCATAAAGATACTGTGTAGAAAGTTCCCCAGATAGAGATGAAATGTTGGATAGAACTCCCATAAGTTCTACATCAAGGTTGCATTGCATGTAAAAGATCAGACTTGCGTCAGGGCCATTAATAGGCAATGGATGATTGGATCAGAAAAAACAGCAGCAAAATGTTTCACCACATGGAGACAGACTGTTGCTGTAACATATTACTTCCATGTTTTGAACCATTTTGTTTCTTTGCTTAATTATTACTGAAACATTCTTTACATCCCAGTTTGGGTAGATCTTGAAAATTGTCACTTGATGTCCATTATTTACTAATCTGTTTTGTTTTGCTTAGATTATTAATGCAGTATCACCAGGCGTTTCTCTCTTGTAACATATAATTTGATGAAAGCATAACTCATGATAATTTTATGTCACCTGAAATAGGAATTCAATATATATAAACTTGCTTGCTTTGAAACACTTGTAAAATGTACAGATGTTTGTGTTTACAGATACACCGAGGACGCCGGTGACGCCGAGGAGATCTCCTCGAAAAACTAGAGCTGTCACCTTTTAAGAAAAGTTCCCCACATAGAGATGAAGTGTTGGATAGAACTCCCGACAACCTACATCAAGGTTGCATTGCATGTTAAAGATCAGACTTGCGTCAGGGCCATAAATAGGCAATGGATGACTGGATCAGAAAAAACCTCAGCAGAAAGTTTCACCACATGGAGACAAGACTGTTTCTGTAACATATTACTTCCATGTTTTGAACCATGTTGTGTGTTTACAATGAATCTTTGCTTAATTATTACTGAAATATTCTTTACATCCCAGTTTGGGTAGATGTTGAAAATTGTCACTTGATGTCCATTATTTACTAATCTGTTTTGCTTAGATTATTAATGCAGTATCACCAGGCGTTTCTCTCTTGTAACATATAATTTGATGAAAGGTTGTGACATTTGGAGTTGTTACTTTTCTTCCTTTTCAAAGGCAAGCATTCTATATATTACTGGTTCCTTTTCTAAGGCAAGCATTCTAATATTACTGGTTCCTTTTCAAAGGCAAGCATTCTATATATTACTGGTTCCTTTTCAAAGGCAAGCATTCTAATATTACTGGTTCCTTTTCAAAGGCAAGCATTCTATATATTACTGGTTCCTTTTCAAAGGCAAGCATTCTATATATTACTGGTGCAATATAAGCAATAATAGGTTGTATGCAAAACAGGTGCTTTGAACCATTCAAATAATATTAATGATAATTGGCAAATATGTCAGTTATACGGAAAGTCTACGATAATGGGATTTAATATAATAGGTTGTATGCAAAACAGGTGCTTTGAACCATTCAAATAATATTAATGATAATTGGCAAATATGTCAGTTATACGGAAAGTCTACGATAATGGGATTTAATGCATATTAAAGTCAGAATATGCTTATCGTTAACCATAATGGAGATAATAGAGATGTTGTGTGAAGTATCTGTGTATAGCATTACCTTCAAATTTGCAAACCCAGCCGTTAATAGAAACCTCGTTAAAAAGGCACGATAACTTTTTAACTCTGTGTTTACAAACATTACCTGTTCTATAAATAAACCATTTGTATCTGCACACTTCCTGTGTTGTGCTTAGCATTGGCGCAGCGTGTAGGGGATACAGTGAAATTAGTACACATATATTTATTCGGCAAAGTGCTTAGTTTAATTTATTCAGTTTATTTGTTAGCGTAATTCTCTAAGTTGTAACGCTTCCGAGTGCTTCGTCAACTGTAGTATGTGTTAAAATCTCTTCAAACATCTATTCGTAACTCATAATAATTTTATGTTATCTGAAATAGGAATTAAATATACATAAACCTGCTTTGAAACACTTGTAAAATGTACACATGTTTATGTTTTGCAGAAACTCCAGTGACGCCATGAAGATCGCCACGAAATACTAGAGAACAAGGTATGAAATAAACTAGAGCTGTCGCCTTTAAAGGCAAACAAATATACCCCCGCTACCAGTCCCCACCCCTCCCCAATTCTACACTCTACCGTTTGAGTAAAGATTGAGTGGAATAGGATTTTACTGATCAGGTAATGATGGCCTTGACCTTTGACCTCTTTCGTCATATGCAAAATCAGGGCTGACCACGGGTACCACGAAAAAGGCAATGGAAAAGGACATAAACTTGCTTGCTTTGAAACACTTGTAAAATGTACAGATGTTTGTGTTTTGCAGATACACCACTAACACCACCAAGGCGATCTCCTCGCAATGTTAGACAAGGTATGAAATAAACTAGAGCTGTCGCCTTTTAAGAAAAGTTCCCCACAGAGATGAAGTGTTGGATAGAACTCCCGGCAACCTACATCAAGGTTGCATTGCATGTTATAGTTGGGTCATAAAGATACTGTGTAGAAAGTTCCCCAGATAGAGATGAAATGTTGGATAGAACTCCCAGCAACCTACATCAAGGTTGCATTGCATGTTAAAGATCAGACTTGCGTCAGGGCCATAAATAGGCAATGGATGACTGGATCAAAAAAAACACAGCAGAAAGTTTCACCACATGGAGACAAGACTGTTGCTGTAACATATTACTTCCATGTTTTGAACCATGTTGTGTGTTTACAATGAATCTTTGCTTAATTATTACTGAAATATTCTTTACATCCCAGTTTGGGTTGATGTTGAAAATTGTCACTTGATGTCCATTATTTACTAATCTGTTTTGCTTAGATTATTAATGCAGTATCACCAGGCGTTTCTCTCTTGTAACATATAATTTGATGAAAGGTTGTGACATTTGGAGTTGTTACTTTTCTACCTTTTCAAAGGCAAGCATTCTATATATTACTGGTTCCTTTTCCAATGATATCAAAACCTTGCTCCTCGCAAAATGTTGAACTCGAGCCTTAACTAGAGCAGATGTGGATTAATAATCTTATTAACAATATTAAGAAAGTCTTAATTGGATAGAAAAAGGTGTTTAAAGTCACCCATCCGCCAACAGCACGCTAATTTTACAACATATGCACACCGCTTCAAATTCGACGAACGATAAGGTATATATAAAACTAACATATAATTGCAAATAATCCGATAATAATACTCTAGAAATACAATATAAACATGATTGATTGATTGAATTAGATTTTATAGTCGCACCAACAGTTAAAGTCATATGGCGACTTTCCAGCTTCCACTGGTGGAGGAAGACCCAAGGTGCCCCTCCGGGCAATTTTCGTGCACGGGCGGGCACCTGGGTAGAACCACCGACATTCCGCAAGCTGGATAGCTTCCTCACAAAGATTCCTAGGCCCCAGAGGGATCGAACCTACAGCGGTGAGGGTCAAGTGATTTCAAGTCAGAGACTCTACCACTCGGCCACGGACACCCCTAATATAAACATGAAAAATGGCCAGCCAAAAACAGTGCCTTTTTGTTATTGCTTGAAGCTTCGAATAAAAAGTTACCAACTCTTAAATTCATTACACACATATTCATATTTGTGACCTCAACAGATGGGTAGAGTTTGGAAGAACGGTTTTATAGCAAAATTTGACTCTTGTGTTACTTTAAACAAGAGGGCCAATATTCTTGGGCCTGTATTGCTCTACTGGTTATATGAAATCTTTGATGGGGAACACATATGACAACATGCACAACTAGGCTTGGTACAGATCATTCCTGCCAAATTTCACTAAAATACAGCGAGGGGTTTAGGAAAAACAGTCTGGATAAAGTTTGTGTTAGGCAATTTACTCATTCAACCAGAACACAGCAATGATAGGTGTAACTAGGCTTGATATGCCCCACTAGACCTGGTACTGATCATCCCTGCAAAGTTTCGCTGAAATCTGGCCAGGTGATCAGGAAAAAAAGTCCAAACATTTGTATTAAAATCTTTAAAGGGCCATAACTCTGCCAAAAATCATTCAAATTGAACACAGTGACGATATACATAACTATATTTGGTACTGATCATCACTGCAAAAAGTCATTAAATCTGGCCAAATGAAAGCCCTATCGTCTTATTGAGTCAAAATACAGCAGTTTTAACTAAATTAAAGGCCGTAACTCTGGTGTTACTAATACGATGTAGCTGGTTTTCAAATTGTCTGAGCTTACATTGATATTAGCAATCTGTTTAAGTTTGGTAAAGGCCAAGTAATAAATGAAGGTGCTAGAGATTTCAGAAGGCCGGTGAAACTAATCCATCTGGCTGGTTTTCGAACTTGTCCAAGCTTTCATTGATATAAAGTTCTGTAATGATCCAACTAATGAATGAAGACCCTAGAGTGTTCGGGTGGAGGAGGGATGATCAGTACCAAATATAGATGTACTCGCCCGACATTTTCCACAAATGACTCCGAGGTTGGTGGAAAAGATCTCAATTTCGGCATTTTATTGACCTTTTTTGCATATTTGCACACCCAAATCTTCAAGTTCCTCCGAATACACTGTTTTTTTGTTCCCCTTTATCTTGAAAATGATGCTTTTGTGTGTGTGTATAGGTGGAGGGGAGGGTGGGGTGACTACATACTAGTTTGTTTTAGTGAATGTTTCAGCATTGTATAGGGATGCAGACTGGATAAGGTGGTGTCAACAGGTCAAATTGTCAGGTGAAATTGTCAGTGAATTCAAACAGTCATTTTTTCAAAGTGAATAAATATATCAAGACTGTGTGAGCATAATATAAAGCTTAGAACCATTACGTTTACTTACCTTCTGATTTGTTTTTATGGTACGAAAAATATATATGGGTAAGAAACTTCCCTGACAAATTCTTCACACTACTTACACTCGAAATCGGATTGGCAACAAAAATAAAATTGTTGTTTATTTTAAAATCTTGATAAAAAGGAGAGTTTTATATAACGAGATATTGAGCATTATGTGGCACTCCACATCAGTGTCTATATGCATACAAACAATACAGACATCATGCACCTATCACTGTTTTCCCCCTCCATTTATGTCTAAATCCTCAGGGTGTGCCAATACTCGGTATCAATTGTCCCCATATTGGTACCTGGTTCCGTCTAATTTCTTAACTCGTTGTCATCGTTGATGTCTAATCCCCAGGGTGTCCACCCAACCAGTGGGGTAAAACATTGATGCAAATTTAGACATAACAAGATACTCCACGGCAACACATGATGTCCTCTACCGGTCACATGTTGGACCAGACCAAACAAAAGGCTATGATTTAGACAAATAGCATTTTGCAACCTTAACAAAAACAAGTTTGAGTACATAATCTTCCTTACAAATTTGTAAAAGATATACAGTCGAACCTCGATAGCTCGAAGTCAGCGGAACCATAGGGATATGTTCGAGCTATCGGTGGCTTCGAGGCATCGAGGTAACGGTAAAAACCAAAATATCTAACCGATTTTGTGTACCACCTGAAATAGTGTTACTTGTGTACGTGATATATCGTTCTCAGTATGTTTTTTATGTTCATGCATGTTTGTTTAAACCTCATAACGGATATATAACGTAATTATTACACTGAAAATACAAGAAAAACTGCAATAATGTGTTTGTTTTATCATTTATTTAAAGAAATATCACATTAATAGATTTTACAATACATTCCGGGAGTCCGAATAATAACAAGGTAAGACTGGTTTCCGTACATTATTTAATTAGAAAATCAACCGTGTTTAATTTATCGTAATTAACAGTAAACGAAGTTCACTAAACATAAGTTGTATCTGTCTATTATTGCTTTTCAATCATAAATGTTCGCACCTTTAACAATCAACTTTATCTGTTTTCGCACTATGATCGAACTTGCTACAAACAAATACAAACGCGTCGATTACAATTAATATGGCCGACGTCGCATGGCAACGGATCATCACCTTCGATTAAGCGAGGTTTAAATTCACACAAAAATGGATCTTCGGACCGTAGAAAGTATTCGAGCGAGCCAGGGTATTCAAGAAATAATATTCGAATAATCGAGGTTAAATTACATTGAATTATATAGGAGTTGTGTCGGGACCGGAAAATGTGTTCGAATTACCGATGGTATTCGAATCACCGGTGTTCGAGCTATCGAGGTTCGACTGTACCTCACTTTTTTCTTCTTTCCAATTCCAGTAACTTTACAAACATATTACAAATAATACAACAAGTAATACTGAATAATACACACAAAGAATTAACATCCATTTTAAGTTATGTATTAATATGCAACTCTTTTTGAAGGGAAGTAAATATTGAATATTTATTGAGTATAAGGATAGATGCATGAAGCTTCCTTTCAGCTGTATTAGTTACCATTTGGCCATATCACGGAAGTAAAATTGCATGCAAAATCTCCATGATAATGCCTACCTATGTACCGGTACCAAGTTTTATTACAATATGGTTTTCAAGTTATAACAGGATCCTATTTTGTGTGCATTTTTTTTAAATAATTAAATAACGTACATAATCTCCTTATGCCCCTCTACCATGTGTAAAAGGTACTGACATTTTTTGAAACTATTTTGTTGCCAAAGCAACCACGACTTTGGTCATATCAACAAAATTAAATAATGTGCATTATCTCCTTATGCCCCTGTACCATATGCAAAAAGTTTCATGAAAATATCTTTTATACTTTTTACACATGCAGGTAACTAACAAGAAATTCACTCAATTGATATCCCCTGACAAAGTGTTAAAGAGGCACTACCTATATCTACGCGATTTTTATTGTAAAAGATTAAATACTCAATATTACTGAATTTATATGTATACAAAGCTATTTTATGAGTATTCTAAGAAGAAACATGGTTCCTATTCCAGTTCTGTAAATTATTAATTATGATCAAAACAATATCTTGAATAAAATGCTGCCCAGCTGTTTATTCTGCCGGAGAACTACGAGTTTTTCTATTTTCTCGGACGTGCGCAGTGCGATTACAAACTATTCGGCGCAGCTCCGATAGCAAACGAATCGATCGGAATTCTTCGCTAATCAGACGAGGTAGTTCCGATTGTAAACGAATAAGATCGGAAAACCTCCGCAATCGGCTTGTCTAAAACAATTACGAATACAATTTCAAAAATCCGATCTTTTCAATCCTGTTTTTCCCCAGCAAAAACATATTACATTGGGTGAAATTATTGCCATTTACCTTTTTCATAGTCCTCTTTATAATTAAGTAAAGTTTATATCAATTGGTGGACAAAAAGATATAGGTAGAGCCTCTTTAATTGTCTTATGGGTAGAAGAATAGACGGAAAGTAAATACAGAATTTTTAATGAATGTGAATCGTTCTAAATATACCAATATTTTTTTAAAAATCTCTCCATGCATGTGAGAGTTGTGGAGCAGACATAAAATGGACCATATTACATGTATATAAGAATGTCTATGACCTTTATGATGACTTTCGTCTTGAGTTGTGCATATACGTGCCAATTTATTTCAAAATCCCTCGTTGTGGAGGGGACACACAAAGTGTAACAGACGGATGAACAGACGGACAATGCCAACATTATATCGTTCTTCATTAGGGATGATAAAATTAAAAAAATAATACGTAATTAAAGATTTTTTTTGAGTGCAGTGGAGGGGTGAGGGGCCACATCAATTCATTTATGATGACCTTTATGACCTTGTCCTTGATGATACAGATTGTGGTGGGGGGTCACATCAATTCATTAATGATGACCTTTATGACCTTGTCCTTGATGATACAGATTGTGGGGGGGGGGTGGCACATCAATTAATTTATGATGACCTTTATGAACTTGTCCTTTATGATACCGATTGTGGGGGAGGGGGGGGGGCCACATCAATTCATTTATGATGACCTTCATGACCTTGTCCTTGATACAGATTTTGGGGGGGCCACATCAATTCATTTATGATGACCTTTATGACCTTGTCCTTGATGAGACAGATTGTGGGGGATGGGGGGGGGGGGGGGGGGGGGGGCACATCAATTCATTTATGATGACCTTTATGACCTTGTCCTTGATGATACAGACTGTGGGGGGGGGGCCCCAAATCAATTCATATATGATGACCTTCATGACCTTGTCCTTGATGATACAGATTGTGGGGGGGGGGGCACATCAATTTATTTATGAAGACCTTTATGAACTTGTCCTTGATGATACAGATTGTGGGGGGGGGGGGGGGGGGGGGGCACAATCAATTCATTTATGATGACCTTTATGACCTTGTCCTTGATACAGATTTTGGGGGGGCCACATCAATTAATTTATGATGACCTTTATGACCTTGTCCTTGATGATACATATTGTGGGGGAGGGGCCACATCAATTCATTTATGATGACCTTCATGACCTTGTCCTTGATGATACAGATTTTGGGGGGGGCCACATCAATTCATTTATGATGACCTTTATGACCTTGTCCTTATTATACAGATTATTAGTGTAGATCTACATTAAAATTATTTCTCAACATTCATTCATGATTACAGCTTGAAGTACCTTTTAATTACTAGGTTTATGAGTACTCATCACTGATTTCACTGATTAACACTGAGCAACACAGTAGTTCATTCCGATCTCGAACATTCACGAAGTATGTGAGAGATCTGAAGATCTTCTCTAAAAAATTCTTGGAACTCAAGAAAACAATAGCTCTACCTCAGAGCAACATTATTATTACGACCACTATTACTTATATCGGCAGTTCTAGAGCTCTAATAAAGTATAACGGTCATTATTTATCTACTGCTGAATAAAATGTCTACTAATAAATATACTTGATTTATCAACGTAATAACCATCAGTATAATAATAATCAGCAAAATATTATTGTTTTTTTCAGTTCTTTCCTGAGTCATCTATATAATGTACCCATTCTTTTGACTTTTTAATAACCTTTCATCAATACTGAATTGCTGGTATTCTGATTATACAATTATCGACTAGTCCCATTTATTTGATGTCTTTATGTGCTTTTTCTTCTTACATACAGACGTTTATAGATGCACCCTAGTCGGACGACGGCACATATCAAAAATCGTCTTGCAGTTCGTAGACGTGTATTTTATGCACTACATTATCGACCAACCAATTTCGTTTTTAGACATGACTAAAAACTTGAAGATTTCTCTAGATAATTCCAGTATTTTGATAAAGAAAACATCAACACAGACTAACTCGGACTAATTAATTTAGTTCCTCACCTTCACTTATGTGTATGACTCAATCTTTACCATTGGCGGTCAATCAAGTTTAATATAATATTAAAGCCATTAACAGTACATATGTTTTAAACATTGCATATTTTATGTATTTTAAACATTGCATATATTATGCACATGTATATAACTTGATTTCATGTACGGCTGTTTATCCGTACTAATTAATGAAGCTTCGAAGCAGCTGACTGTCTTATACAGTATTACAGACAGACAGATTTTAAAATCATAAATGATCTGTTCTGAGTGAAATAAAATACTTAAATGCCAGTTATGGTTTTGTTCGCCGTGACGACTTATCAGTCAGGTTTCCTGAACAGATTTTGCTTGTTTGGCAACTCATGTATCATGATGTTTCCTATTCCATATCCATCTTTATTAATTCATCAACTATGAACAAATTCATTGTATGTTTCTCTGCAATTGTTTAGATACTGAACAAAACCTCTCCGTTCGTTCCGATTTACGATTTCTACTTTCGGTTTCGTTGTTTACAATTAGCAAAGCAAATATATATGAAGTATATATCTATCGGTTTTCCATCATTTTCCTACTGTTGCTTTTGCTATTAATCGTACTTATCTTACCGTTTTTCTGTCGTTTGTTATAGATTATGAACTACAAAGTTGATAATCAAAACCAAACCTTTAAATCAACACGCGAGGTAACTTACCTTATTCTTAAGTGGCCGGATGTCCCGAAATAGCAAGCCGGTGTATTCACATTCGTGTTCCGAATTCTCAAAAATAAGCCTACGAGAACGAGTCCTTGATTATTAATCACTCGTTTCCTCGCTTTTTAATAATTTTTCTGCATAAGACCGTTTCCGTGATTCAGAGACAGCGATAAAATATCATTTCCGTAAACACGGAGCGAGCTTCTCAGTGGGTTTCCCCATGGATTTATATGTACACTGGATTTGAAACTCCCTATACGCCCCTTGTTAATTCCCTATTTATCCGCCGAATGGTCAATAAGCTGGTTTTCTGATTATTCTGCGGTAAACAACAGGGTACCTGCCAGGGTAACAGGTGCGCGGTGACCATTTTTGACACGATCGATTATCCTGAAATGAGTTCATGTTGACATAAACCTGAATTATTAACATACTACTTCACAATCTATTTCAAATATCGAGCTAAGTTATTTAAATCTGATGTATTGCTTTTAATTTATTGAAAGAAATTTTGGAATTCATACAATAACAGGTTTTAGCGGCGAAAATACGCTCGATAGCCGTGTTGATTTTCTTTTTGCTACAGTTTTCGCCATTTGAGGCTTGAAATCGAGAGTGTACATTTTTTTAAAATTTAACTTCTTTCATTTACGTTACGATATTCAAAATAATTATTCCTTCCTAATGCCATTATTGTGTAGAGCTGCTTGCCTGTCTTGGATTTCTGTATAGCCTTTGTTTTGTTCGTAAATTACACCGTTGGAATTGGTTGAAAATTAACAATGAAATCGCCTTCATTTTTCATAAATGTATAAACGCTCTATGTGAATCTCCTGTTTTATTTATGGTTTGATATTCAATTTATGTATATAGCCTTTGTTTTCGTCTCAAATTTTGCTGTTTAAGTTGGTTAAAAAATAGTATTACGATGCGATACCGGTGTATTCGATATGAGACGTTTGACTTTTGGGGTACTTTTCGTGCAATAAAATAGAAATATTATATCGATCACCAACATCCTGTTATTTGGAACACAAAACAACCCTTTGGATTACATCTGTTACCACCCTTCTAAGGGGACAATATGCCGAAATATGGCGCACGACCATCTTGTATATTCGGTATGACACCTCTGACTTAGGGGTGGAAGGGTGTAATAAAAACAGACACGTCGACCGCACTGTATATTCGGTATCGAATGGTGTTAATTAGAAGGCACCAGATGTGCTATATGGAAAAATAGACCACTAAATCCATCATAGTTTAATTAAACAAGGCAACTGAGGCCAAAATCAAGTCGAATTGCCTAATGAGCCAGTGAACTTATGTACTTACATGTATCATTATGCATGTATATTTACAATTTGCAGAGTCACATGATCATTGTCACAGTTTCATCTACGGTCATATTATTTATTTTGTTTATTAAAGTTAAAACATAAGTCACTTTATAGAATGAAGAATAATCTCTCAGTTTGTATTTGAATTAGCCAGCTAGTTTAAATACTTTTCCCAGAAGAAATAATACAACGATATATATATTTAATGTGTCAAGTCACTGTCGCAGTTTCACATACGGTCAAACGAACGTAATTGTTCTTATTTAGTTCGTTTTTAGTAAAGCTTAAACATACATCACTGCATAGAATAAATAATTATCTTTCAGCTCGTATATGAATTAGCCAGCTACCTTAAATACTCTTCCCAAAATAAACAAATAAGCAACGATATGTAAATATATATTTTTCAAATTTGCCGAGTCACGTCACTGTCGCAGTTTCACACATGGTCAAACGAACGTAATTTTTGTTATTTAGTTCGTTTTTAATAAAGCTAAAACCAACATCACTGTATAGAATAAAGAATTATCTTTCAACTCGTCTTTGAAATAGCCGGCTATCGTAAATACTTTTCCCAAAACAAATAAATTAACGATATGTATACTAGGTTTTCTTACATTTGATCAATTCGTAAGACGGTGCGTAACTTAAGGCAATGCGCATGCGCCATAATACCTTACCTGTACGCGCAAGTATTCATGGGTAAATTATTATTCGGCGGATAAATTGGATTTATGACATGTTTCAAATCCAGTGTACATATAAATCCATGGTTTCCCCCATTTTCTACACTTCGAATTTTCGAACTATTTATAGATTTTCGCGTCATTCGTGAAAACTCAGCCAATCGGTAAGGAGATTTACGCACGAATTTCTAACGTTCGAAGTTCCTGCATTCATTTCGGCCATTTCGGCCATGCAGCAGATTTTTCCGTATGCATAGTTCCATTTCGGAACAGCCATTTCGGCAATGCATTCAATTTTTACGGTATGCATTGATCGGCCATTTCCGCCATGCATTCAACAGGCTTGCTTAAAGGCAAAGAACCTCATTCTGGCAATGCACGCTTTAGGGATATCCCCTACGGTCAATTTCTCCTAGGGATTTCCCCTAGGGATTTCCCCTAATTCATTTTCCTTTCCTCGGCCATATACATCGGCGGTGCCGGCATTTCGCTAGCTTTTTACCCGCGCGCACTCTATATAATTCCCCCACATGTTTTGACACCCTTTCGGGGAGTGTTATCATCTTTTCCATTTCGAAAAATGATGATGCCATTTTTCCTTTGTTCGCCATTGGCATTACCAGTCGCAGTTCAGCATCGAAAATGCCAAAATAAATTCAAAGTTTTAATGTTCCTAAACCACTTTTACAATAGTTTTAAAAGTGAAAACGTATTCCTCATAAACTTAAACAACGTTTAAAGTATACGTCCTCGCACAATTCTTTCAATTTTGATCAACTTTTATTAACTTTTCAATAGCCTTAATTCTCCGTAGTTCAACCTTTTCCAAACACGTTATTGTAATGACCTTGACATTCACGCATCGTTATCTCGTGGAAACCTAAGTATCACCTGGTTTGATAAAATTCTATCTCTTCGTCTATACCTTACCATGTTTATGCCAGTCATTCGAAGAATGGTGGAAGGGCATATCGAGGGCTTGGCGCAACACTATTGTAACTACATTTTTCAGGAGAAAAAAACTTTTCATATTGTTCATGTTTGGTTTATGTAAATTGTCTTTCAATCTTTATATGTTAAAAGTAAGTAGAAATGAGACAGAAGTAGTTTTTAGTAAATAACTATTTATTTTGCATTCTTCGACTTACAATAGTTTTGCACGACAAATAGTTCACTTATTAATAGTTTTGCAACACTAATTTAAAATACTGAAATAACAATGAATTGTAAAAGTATTGTAATTCAACTTGCAATAGTTTTGCAATATATTTCTGTACAATGCATAAACAAAAAGCAAGCTGTATTTATTTCATGAATAAAAATTCATCCCCAGCCCACAACCCCCAACCATCACCCCACCCCATCATCACCACCAACCCGAATGTTTTTATACTGACTTACATAAGGAAATACTTAAAAACATCTTCAATCAGCATTTGCAGAGGACACTTTTTCATCATTACAAAGATCCTCAGGTGATCGATGCAGGGCCATCTTGGCCCTCGTTTAATTATATTATAGTTGAACTGGCAGGGGACTCATAATTCACTGAATTTGCTTGTTGTATATAATACCGTTTGTTTCCAGATTGACGCAGACACTCAAACGGCAGACTGTGCCCGCAGAGACCCCCGTGCAAACAGAGACCGTGTCCGGGCCAACAGAGACCCCCGGGCCCACAGAGACCGTGTCCGTTCTCATAGAGATGCCCATGCCCGGTATGCTATGTTGTAACAGAAAATATAAACCTACTGTATGTGTTAGATAGACATACATGTACAATGTACAAAGTAGTGAAAGAAAGAGTCTCTGATGTATGTAATGCAAAAGGGTTGTTTATTACCATACACATTTGTGGGGGTGGTGTTCAAATGGCCGCAGAGACCATGCCTGCAGAGATCGTGCCTGCAGAGACCGTGCCTGCAGTGATCGTGAATGTGCTTGTTTATAATACCTTTTGTTTACAGGTTGCAGATGTCGAGGCAGAGACAGATGCCCGATACCAATACCGAAGTAACTGCAGGTATGTTATGTTGTAACAGAAAATATAAACCAACTATATGTGTTAGATAGACCTACATTTACAATGTACAAAGTAGTGAAAGAAAGTCTCTCATCTTTGTAATGCGAAAGGGTTGTTTTATTACCATACACATTTGTGAGGGTGGTGTCCATTCATCCCGACATATGTCACTCTTTCGCATTTATGTCACACTCTGGTACATAAATCACACTGTTCTGGTCCTTTGGTGTGTGAAAGTTTGGACAAATTCAACAAGAGGCCCAAGAGGGCCTGTGGAGGCTCTACTGGCTAACATGGCTCTTTATAACATCAAGGAAGCGAGAGACTGCTATTTATGATTTTTTGAAAGTTTTGGGTAAACTACAGCTTTTCAACTAAATCAAGGGCCATAACTAAAGAATCTGGTAAAGTTTGATAAAGATCAGATGAAAAATGAAGGCCCATCCATATTAACGAGGCAAAATATAGCATTTTTAACTAAATCAAGAGCCATAACTACACTGTTACTGGTCCGACTGGTCCAACATAGAGCTCAAAAAAAATAAATAATAATAAATAAAAAAATCAATAAAAAAAAAAAAAAATCGTAATTCAATACAGATAAACCTGCTTAAAAACCGTTGTAAAATGTACAGGTTGTGTTGTGCAGCTAAAACGGAGGAGGATATCGCCAAGAGTGGGCAAAGGCGGACAGAAATGAAATAAACAAGAGACCAAAGAGGGCCAGTGGATGTTCTACTGGCTGGAACGGCTCTTATATCAAGGGTTGTCTTCAGTACTTCTTTTAAAACATTGCAAAGAAACACACAAAACAGCAACACCCACATCAGAAACTAACCCTTGACCCATGCCAACAATTTAAACTATAGAGGGCCCCTTTATGCAGGCGGTCAAAACCTATTTTATATAATTGTTCTGAAATCCAGGCAGCGGTTAAGGAGAAGTAGTCGGGACAAAGCTTATTTATTAAAATCTTTAAAGAGCCACAGCTCCACCAAAAATTATTGAACCAAAACAAGGTGAAAATATGGACAACTACGCTTGGTACTGATCATCCCTCCAAATATTTGCTGAAATATGGCAAAATGAACACCTTATCGTAACAATCAGGTAAATAATGGAGCCAGCAGAAATAGTGATCAAGATTGCTGTGTGTTTAAATAGGGAAAACTCTTCAAAAATCTTGTATGAAACCACAATAATTTTATGTCTTTTTAAATAGAAATTACACAAACCTGCTTTGAAACTGTTGTAAAATGTACACGTTTGTGATTTGCAGTTAACGTGATACTACACCACCGAGAACTCCAGATACACCTCCGAGAAGATCTTCAAGTGTTAGAAGAATTAGACCAGGTATGAAATAAACAAGAGGCCCGGGGATGTTCTTCTGGCTGAAATGGCTGTTATATCAAGGGATGTCATCACAAATTCCCATCAGTAATTCTTTTAAAACATTACAAAGAAACACACAGAACAGCTACACCCACAACAGAAACGTTTAACCCTTGACCCAAGCTAACCATTTAAACTATAGAGTGGCCCCTTTATCAGGGAGACTATACCACAGGAGGCGGTCAGAAAAGGTATGATTTTACACGTTTGTGTTTTTCAGGTAACCCGGACACTACATCAACGAGGCCAAGGCGATCACCTCGCTTTGAAAGAAGACTAGGTATAAAATATGGAATTTACACATTTGTATTTTGCAGGTAACCCAGATGCACACCCAACGAGGCCAAAGGCGTCACGGCGTTTGGAAAGAAGAAAATTTGAAATTTACGCATGTTTGGTGTTTTTCAGGGAACCCAGACACTACATTATTGTGGCCGAGGCGGTCACCTCTTTTGGAAAGAAGACCAGGTATAAAATATGAAATTTGCACAGGTTTGTGTTTTGCAGGCAACCCAGATGCAAACTCGCCAAGGCTGAGGCTGTCACCGCGTTTGGACAGAAGAAAATTTGAAATTTACACGTTTGTATTTTTCAGGTAAGCCAGACACCAGCACTGCGGCCGAAGGGGTCACCGTGTTTGGAAAGAACAGGTATGAAATATGAAATTGACACGTTTGTATTTGCAGATAACCCAGACATTACACCACAGTGGCCGAGACGGTCACAACATTAGGAAAGAAGACCAGCTATGAAATTTACACATGTTTGTGTTTTGCAGGTAACCCAGATGCAACCCCACTGAGGTCGAGAGGGTCATCGCGTTTGGAAAGAAGACTAGGTAAGAAATATAAAATTTACACACATTTGTGTTTTGCAGGTAACCCAGACATTACACGACCGCGGCCGAGGTGGTCACAGCATTTGGAAAGAAGACCAGGTATGAAATATGAAATTTACATTTGTGTTTTGCAGGTAACCCAGATGCAACCCCACCGAGGCCTAGGCTTGAAAAGACCGGGTATTAAATCTGAAATTTATACATTTTGTTTTTTTGTGTTTTGCAGGTAACCCAGATGCAACACCACAGAGGTCGAGGAATCACCGTGTTTGGGAAAAAGAACAGGTATGAAATACAAAATTTACACAGGTTTGTGTTTTGCAGTTAACCCAGATTCAAAGCCAACGAGGCCAAGGCATCACCACGTTTGGAAAGAAGAAATGATATGAAATTTACACATTTGTGTTTTGCAGGTAACCCAGACACTACACGGTTGTCACCACCATGGCCGAGCAGTCACCTCGTTTGGAAAGAAGACCAGGTATAAAATAATTATGAATTGGGAAAGAACAGGTATGAAATACGGAATTTACACGTTTATGTTTTGCAGGTAACCCAGACACTACACCACCGCGGCCGAGGCGGTCACCGGGTTTGCAAAGAAGAACAGGTATGAAATATGAAATTTACACATGTTTGTTTTGCAGGTAACCCAGACACTACACCACCGCGGCTGAGGCGGTCACCGGGTTTGCAAAGAAGAACAGGTATGAAATATGAATCTGACACATGTTTATATTTTGCAGTAACCCAAACGCTACAGCGCCGCGGCCGAGGCGCTCAGGTCAGAGTTTAGAAAGAAGACCAGCTATGAAATTTACACACGTTTGTTACGAGGCAGAGGTGATCCCCTAGAAATGAAAACCGACCAGATTACCAAGCACAAGCTGGGCAAATAAGATATGTAGGAACTCTTTAAGAAAAACACAGAAGGCGAGAAGCAGAGGTGGTAGCTATCAGGAAAGGCAAGTGAGAGCTCTCTCACTTGTGAAGAAAAACATTCAACCTGGTTACCATTGCAGCTATCTCAGTGATTGATTAAATAGAATTTTAGGGTTGCACCTAAAGTCTATGGTGACTTTTTACATTCATGTAGGACCAGATAAAACAAGAAATGGGTAAAAACCAATGGATGCTCCCCAAAAATTGGTACAAAATGTGAAATACAATCGGATGAAAAATATAGGAGTTGAGCTGACAATCTCTGATTACAAGTACAACGAAAACATATGTAAAGCATGCGTTTACAACGGTATTTACTTTTGATATATGTAACTTTCTAAATTCTACATATTTATATATTTATTTATTTTTTACCTAATCTGTTTACTGAAGAAAAAAATGCAATATGCATCACTGCAGTACTAATATCTAATTCTTCACCTTATCTCTGACTACAGATACAAGATATATACCACCAGATGGTTTAGAAATTTACAAAAAGCCTTCGTCACTGGATTGCACAGGATCATTTCAAAATGGTTTATACTTTGGATGGTTTATAACTTTCTAAATTTACAATATTTGGTGTATATTTAAAACAAATACGCTTTCTCTGATTATATACTAAATGGAAGGAGCACCAATGCGGTGTATGCATCCTTGCAGCATTGATATCTTACTCATGTTTCAGATATAACAATATACACATTTTGGTACCTTTATTTATAAAATAATAAAGTGTTTTTTTAATCATATTTAGAATGAGTCATTTTATATAACCAATGTGAAAAACACAATTAGAATTTGATTACAAAAAATAATTTTACTTTTAACACCTCCTACCCAAGACCGGCAAGTCCCGGCAAATTAACCGTCTTTTACCGGTCACCGCAGATCCGAAGCATCCGGATGATATGGCGCCTTTTACGAAGTTTGACGGCAGTATCGAGACAGGTACACGAGTTCAAATGGTAAAACGATGGAAAGTTCATCTTTAATTTCCAGATACTTAAAGGGAATGTAGTGATGACTGATACAAAATGGAGGAGCACATCCACCATGTGTGCATCATTGTATTGGTGATATCTAAATATTCACCCTTTTCATGACTACAGATACAAAATGGAGGAGTACAGCCACCATGTGTGCATCATTGTATTGGTGATATCTAAATATTCACCCTTTCCATGACTACAGATACAAAATGGAGGAGTACAGCCACCATGTATGCATCATTGTATTGGTGATATCTAAATATTCACCCTTTCCATGACTACAAATACAAAATGGAGGAGTACAGTCACCATGTGTGCATCATTGTATTGGTGATATCTAAATATTCACCCTTTCCATGACTACAGATACAAAATGGAGGAGTACAGCCACCATGTATGCATCATTGTATCTATTCACATTTTCTCTTACTACAGGTGAAAATGGAGATGTACATCAGAAAGAAGAAAACGATAGAATTTGCTTTCCAACAGTTGGACAAAGATATACCGTCGCATTTCGAAAGGGTATGTTCTTTTCGATTACTACAGGTTAAGATCGAGAAGTATGTGCAAATGAAAAAAGTTCTACTGACACATTTCCAAAGGGTATGTTCTTTTCGATTATTTATGGAAATCCAGGCAGCAGTTAAGAGAAGTAATTGGGACAAAGCTTATGTATTAAAACCTTTAAAGAGCCATAACTCCACCAAAAAGTATTCAACCAGAACAAGGTGACAATATGGACAACTAGGCTTGGTACTGATCATCCCTCCAAACTTTTGCTGAAATTATAACAATCTGGTACATAATGGAGCCAGCAGAAATAGTGATCATTTAGATTGCTGCATGTTTAAATAGGGAAAACTCTTCAAAAATCTTGTCTAAAACCACAATAATTTTATGTCTTCTTAAATAGGAATTCAATACAGATAAACCTGCTTTGAAACTGTTGTAAAATTTACATGTTTGTATTTTGCAGGAATCGTTACACCACAACCTAGAAGATCCCCGAGACCTTGGAGAGTACAACAAGGTATGAAATAAACAAGAGGTTCTTATATAATTTACACTTTTGTGTTTTGCAGACGTTACACCGAGGAGATCACCTAGACTGCGCGCCTCCAAACAAGGTATGAAATAAACAAGAGGCCAAAGAGAGCCTGTGGATGCCCTTCTGGCTGAAACAGCTCTTATATCAGTACTTCTTTTAAAGATTGCAAAGAAACACACTAACCATTGCAAAGAAACACACAAAACAGAAACACCCACAACAGAGATCCATGCTAACAATTTAAACTAGAGGGGCCCCCTTATCAGGGAAACTATACCACTTGAGGCGGACACCACGTTTTGAAAGAAGAAAAGGTAGATTTTACACGTTTGTGTTTTTCAGGTAACCCAGACACTACAGTGCACCACCGAGGCAAAGGAGGTCACATCATTTGGAAAGGTATGAAATATGAAATTTACACATGTTTGTGTTTTGCAGGTAACCCAGATGCACACCCACCGAGGCTGAGACGGTTACCTCATTTGGAAAGAAGCAAAAGTATGAAATTTACACGTTTGTGTTTTTCAGGTAACCCAGACACTACATCATCGAGGCCGAGGCAGTCACCTCTTTTGGAAAGAAGACCAGGTATGAAATATGAAATTTACACGTTTGTGTTTTGCAGATAACCCAGACACAACACGGGTGTCACCACCATGGCCGAGGCGGTCACCCTGTTTACGATTGACCATCAACAACAAAGCACTAAGAAAACAGCTGGCTCAAATCGAGATGAGAATTACATATTTGATTTCAACAAGAAATCTGTGGATTCACATGTCGCCTAACGGGGGCTGGACTTAAAAATAAAAAGGTCAATGGTGCTTAAATGAATGTTTGTAAACATTTTAGTAATTAAAAACAATCGAGTTTGCCGTTTGCAGAGATGACATTTAAGTGCATTTGTTTAAAAACAAAATGCCATTCTACTAAAAACAAGTCTGTGGATGCTCTACTGACTAAAACAGGTCTTATATCAAGGGTTGTCAACATAAAATTCCCATCAGTATTTTTTTTAAAACATTGCAAAAACAACAGGGATAGGATGGACATAAATCGCTCACCTGATAATCATGGGCAATATGTCTGCTGTGTCTAGTCTGGCATGGGCATTTTTTAATTTGTCCCACTTTCTTCTACGAATGAAATTTCATAACAAGAGGTCAATGACCTTGAAGCTCTACTGATAGATTTTTGATAGCTATGTCAACATTCCTGCGAAGTTTCATGAAAATCCATTGAGTAGTTTCATAGGAGTAGTCGCTACAAGTTTTCATTATATAACTCTTTGTAAACAAAGATGGCCGCTGGTGCCATGTTTAATGTCAAATAATTTTTGACAAGGATCAACAACATGTCATTCTGATCATTTTAGAAAAAGTCCCATATCAATATCACTTATAGTTTTCAAGTAGTAGTCGCTACAAATTTATTTATTTTATATCTATTTTTAGCCGTGGCGGCCATTTTGAATTTCTGGTCAGCCTGAAATTTTTCTAGGATCAGCTAGACATCAAGAGCAACATTCCTGTGAAGTTTCATGAACATCCGTCAAGTAGTTGAAGAGTAGTCGTCACAAGTTTTTACTATATAACTATGTAAACAAAGATGGCCACTGGCAGCCATGTTTAACGTTGAATCAAAATAGTGTCCGACTAGGATCAACATCATGTCATGCTGATCATTTTAGAAAAAGTCCCATATCAATATTGCTTATAGTTTGTCGCTTCAAACTTATTTTTTAAAAATCTATTTTTAGCTGTAGCGGCCATCTTGAATTTCTGACCTACCTGAATTTTTGCTAGGATCAATTAGACATCAAGAGCAACTTTCTTGTAAAGTTTCATGAAAATCCGCCAAGTAGTTTCAGAGGAGTAGTCGCTACAAGTTTTTACTATATAACTCTATGTAAACAAAGATGGCCACTGGCAGCCATGTTTAATGTCGAATCAAAACGATTTTCGACAAGGACCAACATCATGTCATGCTGATCATTTTAGAAAAAGTCCCATATCAATATCACTTATAGTTTTCAAGAAGTAGTCGCTACAAACTTGTATTTTAAAAATCTATTTTTAGCTTTGGTGGCCATCTTGGATTTCACATCAACATGAATTTTTGCTAGGATCAACTAGACTTCATGGGCAACATTTCTATTAAGTTTCATAAATATCCATCCTGTAGTTTCAGAGGAGTAGTCGCTACAAATAAAAGTTTACGGACAGACAGACGGACGGACGCCGGACGCCGCACCACGGCATAAGCTCTGCTGATCTCTGATCAGTCTAGCTAAAAATGGGGGGGGGGGGGGGGGGGGGGGGGGAGTGGGGATGGTGAGGGTTTATATTAACATTCTAAACAAATATGGTAAAGATCAGATAAAAAATGAAGTAACTACAGATTTAACAAAGGAAAATACAAAAATACAATATAGCATTTTTCAACAAATCAAGGGTCATAACCTGTCGTTACTAACTAGATATAGCTGGTTTTCAAACTTGTCCAAAATTTCATTGATATACCATGCTTTGCACAATTAGACATCATACTGAGGCTTCCTGCGAAATATTGTAGAAATCCAACAAGCCGTTTAGGAGGAGTAGCGCCGACAAGAAATTTAAAGTAAAAATGTCAACGTGCCATAACTCCGTCATCAATCAGCAAACTGGAGTAAAAGCGCGATATACACAACTAGACATCTTATCGATGCTTCCTGCCAAGTTTCGTCCAACAAGGCTTTTAGGAGGAGTAGCGGTGACAAGAAATTAAAACAAAAATGTCAAGCGACTGTAACTCTATCAAAAATCAATGAACCGGGGAAAAAATGCAATAGGCACAGCAATGCTTCCTGCTAACACGGCGTTAACAACAAAAAAATTAAAACAAAAAAATAATGAAATAAGAAAATTAAAAACAAAATTAAAATAATAATCAAGAAATTTAAAAAAGAAATGTCAAGGGGCTGTAACTCCATCAAAAATCAATGAACCGGGAAAAAAATGCAATAGGCACAGCAATGCTTCCTGCTAACATGACGTTAACACCAAAAAAAAATTCAAACAAAAAAATTATGAAATAAGAAAATTAAAAAAAAGAATTAAAAAAAAAAAAGTCAAAACATCTGGTAAAGTCTGGTAAAGATCAGGTGAAAAAAATGAAAGCCCTATCGTATTAACGAGGCTGAATATAGCATTTTTAACTAAATCAAGGGCCATAACTCCGCTATTATTGGTCGGATCTGGCTGGTTTTCAAACTTGTGCGAGCTTTCATTGATATTAACAATCTGGTAAAGTTTGGTAAAGATCGTATGAAAAATGAATGCCTTTGGCCAGTAGAGCTAAAAATCATCAGCTCCAAAAAGTAGGTCTAGGTACAAATTCAAACAAAAAAATTATGAAATAAGAAAATTTAAAAAAAGAATTAAAAAAAAAAAAGGCAAAACATCTGGTAAAGTTTGGTAAAGATCAGGTGAAAACAAGAGGCCCAAGAGGGCCTGTGGACGCTCTACTGGCTAAAACAGCTCTTATAGATTTAGATAGATATAGCTAGATATAGCTCTCTTCTCCTATAGATCAAAATTGTGGCCTCTGGAGTGCCCACAAGCAAATTCCAATATTGACCTAGTGACATAGTTTTTTGATCCCATGTGACCCATTTTGAAACTTGATCAAGATATAATTCAGATAAACAATCTGAGAAAGTTTCATCAAGATCTGGTCAAAAATATGGCGTCTAGAGTGTACACAAGGTTTTTCAAGTATTTGACCTAGTGACCTAGTTTTTGACCCCATGGGACCCATTTTCGAACTTGATCGAGATTTCATTGAGACAAACATTCTGACAAAGTTTCATGATGATTGCATCAGAAATGTGGCCTCTAGAGTGTACACAAGAAAAGTTAACGGACGGACGGATGACCTAGTTTTTTACCCCATGGGACCCATTTTCGAACTTGACCCAAATATAATTAAGACAACATTTCGACAAAGTTTCATCAAGATCGGGTCAGAAATATGGCCTCTAGAGTGTACACAAGGTTTTTCAAGTATTTGACCTAGTGACCTAGTTTTTGACCCTGTGTGACCCATTTTCGAACTTTAGCAAGCTATAATTGAGACAAATATTCTGACAAAATTGCATCAAGATCGGTCAAAAATATGGCCTCTAGAGTGTACACACGGTTTTTCCAAAGTTTGACCTAGTGACCTAGTTTTTAACACCACGTGACCCATTTTTGAACTTGACCAAGATATAATTAAGACAAACATTTTGACAAAGTTTCATCAAGATTGGGTCAGAAATACGGCTTCTAAAGTGTACACAAGGTTTTTCAAGTATTTGACCTATTGACCTAGTTTTTAACCCCATGTGGCCCATTTTCAAACTTGACCAAGATATAATTAAGACAAACATTCTGACAAAGTTGCATCAAGCTCGGGTCAAAAATATGGCCTCTAGAGTGTACACAAGGTTTTTCCAATATTTGACCTAGTGACCTAGTTTTTAACTTCATGTGACCCATTTCCGAACTTGATCAAGATATAATTAAGATAAACAATTTGACAAAGTTTCATCAAGATTGGGTAACAAATATGACCTCTAGAGTGTACACAAGTTTTTTCAAGTATTTGACCTAGTGACCTAGTTTTTGACCCCACATGACCCATTTTTGAACTTGACCGAGATTTCATTGAGACAAACATTCTGACAAAGTTTCATGATGATTGCATCCGAAATGTGGCCTCTAGAGTGTACACAAGAAAAGTTAACGGACGACGGACGGACGACGGACAACGGACAACACACCATCCCATAAGCTCTGCTGGCCCTTGGCCAGTAGAGCTAAAAATGAAAGCCCTATCGTATTAACGAGGCTGAATATAGCATTTTTAACTAAATCAAGGGCCATAACTCCGCTATTATTGGTCGGATCTGGCTGGTTTTCAAACTTGTGCGAGCTTTCATTGATATTAACAATCTGGTAAAGTTTGGTAAAGATCGGATGAAAAATGAAGGCCTTTGGCCAGTAGAGCTAAAAATCATCAGCTCCAAAAAGTAGGTCTAGGTCATACTTCATGAAATCCAGGCATCCAAAAAAAAGATGCACTAACGAAGTCATAACTACGTCAAAATAGAATATGTTTTCTTCCAAAGATTAAGCTATCAATTAGGTTTAAATTATCTAGTGCATAATTCTAGTTCATGAGAAAGTGATGTAAATGCAACAATTAAAGTTATCTGCCCTTTGCTTGGATGGTGAAGGTCACATCCACATTTGCTTTGTCACATTGCAATGTACCACTCAAGATACAACTATAAGCAAAGTTTGAAAGGTCTTAATGCATACAGTTTGTGAAAAAGTGACCTAAACGCCAAAGTTGAAGGTAAAAATTATAAGGTTATCTGCCCTTGCTTGGAGGTTAAGGTCACTTCCACATTTGCTTTGTCACATTGCGATGTACTACCCATGATACAACTATAAGCAAAGTTTGAAAGGTCTAGTGCATACAGTTTGTGAGAAAATAACCTAAACGCAAAACTTGAATGTTGCCGCCGCCGCCGCCGGAAAAGCAACACCTATGTCTCTTTTTTTTCTTCGAAAAGGCGAGACAAAAATGATCCTGTACATCGCATGGTTAATCAACAAACATTTTGTAAACACATTAATTTTGAGTGGTTTAAGTGCGACTCCTTGAGAAATGAAATCAGTGATAGTTCATAATATGCCCATCCCATCAACTTATATACAGTACCACATAGTTTATTATAGTAATAGCTGTATGATATATATACGTGGTCCGAGTATTAACTTTCATACTCCATCCAACCCCTTCTCCAAGAAGCGAAAATGGGGTTGGCTGGGGTATGAAATGAAACCTTAATTTCGACTTAATAAGTTTGCACATTGTAAAATTAAAACATATACTAGGTAATTTTAAACAGGTTATCACATTTTGTTGTCGAAATATCTGTTATAAAACCCTGCTAATATAAGCTTTCCCATCGCTTAATGGAATTAAGATGGGATCATGTAATGGATAATTTAAATGGATCAGTTACAGGGAATGATAAACATGGGGTTCTTTTCACAAAAACTATATATCATACAAGTTAGTGAAAAAATAAAACACGTCGAAACTATCCAGTGTAGGATTTCCCTATAATTTAACCCATCTGTTAAACTATTTATTACATTTTAAATCAGTTTATATATGATTTTAACTAAATTTATTTGCTTATTGAACGTTATTGGTGGATGACGTCTGCATCTGCAACACATTATTATATTTACAGATTATGAATATTTTTTTCACTGAAATCCCGATCTTTCACTCTAACAATTATCCTTTATACACTGTTTTTGTTTTTGTTTATTTCTCAGCACAAGAAAAAATCAAGGTAAGACAGTATAGCCTAACATATGCATGATCTACAAAAATCATTTTAGAATAGCTTTATACAATTGACATTGGCTGAAATGAAATTGTTTAATGCTACATCAAGTTTCAGCCCTTTTTTTCATTTAATTTAAGCCCTACCAGTTATCGGAGGGGACTTAATTAAGGTTTACCAACCATCTGCTCATCCAGCTGTCTGTCTGCAATTTTAGATATTGAAACAATTTATTTGTGCATCTGTGGAAATCTGAAGATTTTATTTATTATGCTCCCCAAAAATATGTGGGGGAAGACTACAAATGGGAATAAATAATTTCATTGTTACTTCTTTAAAACAAGAGGGCCATGATGGCCCTATATCGCTCACCTGAGTTAATATGAACCAATAAAAGAGGGCCAGGGCCAAGATGGCCCTAAAGCGATCACCTGAGTACTGGCACATTATCGAACTTCTTCGAAATCTTATAGTCATATACAATCTGTGCAAGTTTGGTTAAGGTTGTTCAAGAAATGTGGGCTCTGTTGTGTATAACAACATTGATATAGACAGTTTAAGACACAGACAAAGTTTGGTATAGATCAAATATAAAATGAAGGTGCTAAAAAGTAACACCTTGGGCAGAGCCTAATGTGACCCCAGGGCTACATGTAATATATAAGAGCTGTGTGCTTTGTGGTTTTAGAGAAGATTTTTTAAGTTTTTCCCTATACAAGTCTATGTAAAACGTGACCACTGGGGCAGAGGGACACATGTGAACCCAGGGTCACCATTTGAACAAACTTGGTAAAGGACCATAAGAGTATAGTAAATGCAAAATATTAAACCTCTGGCTCTTGTAGTTCCAGAGAAGAAGACTTTAATGTCTTTCCTATATAAGTCTATGTAAAACTGTGACCCACTTGGTAGAGGACCATATTCTAATAGTAAATGCAAAATATTAAACCTCTGGCTCTTGCAGTTTCAGAGAAGATTGTTTTTTTCCTATATATATAAGTTTATATAAAACTGTGACCCCTGGGGCATGGCCAAGTTTGACACCAGGGTCACCATTTGAACAAACTTGGTAGAGGACCATAAGCTTATAGCAAATGCAAAATATTAAACCTCTGACTCTTGCAGTTCCAGAGAAGAAGATTTTTTTCAGTTTTTCCCTATACAAGCCTATGTAAAACTGTGACCCCCGGGGCGGGGCCAAATGTGACCCCAGGGTCACCATTTGAACAAAATTGGTAGAGGACCATGAGCTTATAGCAAAAGCAAAATATTAAACCTCTGGCTCTTGCAGTTTCAGAGAAGAAGATTTTTTAAGTTTTCCCCTATACATATCTATGTAAAACTGTGACCCCAGGGGCGGGGACAAATTTGACCCCAGGGTCACCATTTGAACAAACTAAGTAGAGGACCATAAGCTGATGCTACATGTAATACATGAGAGCTCCGTGCCATGTGGTTCCAGAGAAGAAGATTTTTTTTCAGTTTTTCCCTATACAAGCCTATGTAAAACTGTGACCCCCGGGGCGGGGTCAAATGTGACCCCTGGGTCACCATTTGAACAAACTTGGTAGAGGACCATAAGTTTATAGCAAATGCAAAATATTAAACCTCTGGCTCTTGCAGTTTCAGAGAAGTAGATTTTTAAGTTTTTCCCTATACATGTCTATGTAAAACATGTGACCCTTGGGGCGGCGCCAAATGTGACCCCAGGGTCACCATTTGAACAAACTTGGTAAAGGACCATAAGCTTATAGTAAATGCAAAATATCAAACCTCTGGCTCTTGCAGTTTCCGAGAAGATTTTTTAAAAAAAAATCCTATATAAGTCTATGTAAAACTTTGACCCCCAGGGCTGGTAACAAATTTGACCCCAGGGTCACCATTTGAACAAACTTAGTAGAGGACCATAAGCTGATGCTACATGTAATACATGAGACCTCTGTGCCTTGTGGTTTCAGAGAAGAAGATTTTTTAAAGTTTTTTCCTATATGTCTATATGAAAAACATGCAAAATCTCAATATACAAACTTTGGACCCGCGGGGCATAACCATTTTTAATCCTGGGGACTTCATTTGAACAAACTTGATAGTCTAGACATTGGCGATCATTTTAAAAGAAAAACTGTTGAAATCTGTCCAGCGGTTCTTGGGAAGAAGATTTTTTAAGGTTTCAACCATATATGGTAATGGCGGCCATCTTGGATGTCGCGCTGACCTAATTTTAACAAATCTAAAAAGCATTCATCTAAGGATCATCCATGTGAAGTTTGGTCAAAATTGGCCTGGCAGTTTCTGAGAAGAAGTCGTTTGAAGCAAAAGTTAACGACGACGGACGACGGACGAAGAGTGATCCCAATAGCTCACCTTTGAGCCTTCGGCTCAGGTGAGCTAAAAAAACACTAATGATTTACATACAAATGTGTATGCAAGAATTTTTTTCTTACCTGCATGAATTTTTTTCTTTTGAAAAAAGGTCAAATAAAACCTGGTGAAATCATCTTTTACATGTCTTTAAATATTCTTGAAATAGTCTGAATCTAGCCTTACTACAGCTTATACTTATGTGTATAAAATTGGGCAACCATTAGGAGACATTATGGTTTTGTCACTGTGCTCACTTTTATTATTTTTATACAGGAACTAGAAGAAAAAAATACTCAACTGGAAATGAAAAACAAAGCGCTCAGGACGCGGCTAACAAAACTGAACAGCAGAATTGTCCACCTCATTTCCATTAAAGTAGGTATTTCCTCAATATACATACAGAGTATTTGGTCAGCTAGGTTATCACTATTTTAATAAATGTATATCCTTTTTGTGTTGCAGACACTTAGGGATCACTATATCTGTCGTCCCTCTTCACCTCATCTCAAAAAGATGTTGTTACACATACCCAATAATTCTGACTTTCATTTTGGCAGAGTTATGCCCCTTTTTGGCAGACGACAAGTGTTCCATGAAACAGGCTTATAAATACAGATGGTGTCATGCAGATTACGCATCGTCACCGTGACATTTTATTAGTTACAGCTGAAAATCATTGTGTTTTGACTGCAGATTGTCACCCAAAATATCACCAGGCCTGGAATTCACCAACCATTCTTGAAAATATTCACCCAAAATATCACCAGGCCTGGAATTCACCAACCATTCTTGAGGATAATAACCCAAAATATCACCAGGCCTGGAATTCACCAACCATTTTTGAGGATATTCACCCAAAATATCACCAGGCATGGAATTCACCAACCATTCTTGAGAAAATTCACCGAAAATATCACCAGGCCTGGAATTCAACAACCATTTTTGAGGATATTCACCCAAAATATCACCAGGCATGGAATTCACCAACCATTCTTGAGAAAATTCACCGAAAATATCACCAGGCCATATTCACCCAAAATATCACCAGGCATGGAATTCACCAACCATTCTTGAGAAAATTCACCCAAAATATCACCAGGCCTGGAATTCACAAACCATTCTTGGATATTCACCCAAAATATCACCAGGCCTGGAATTCACCAACCATTCTTGAGAAAGTTCCCGAGCTGTTTACAGGTTGCAACTGTCGAGGCAGAGGCAGATGATGCCCGAAGTAACTGCAGGTATGTTATGTTGTAACAGAAAATATAAACCTACTGTACATACATGTACAATGTACAAAGTAGTGAAAGAAAGAATCTCTGTATGTAATGCAAAAAGGGGTGTTTATTACCATACACATTTGTGGGGGTGATGTCCAAATGGCTGCAGAGATCATGCCTGCAGAGATCGTGCCTCCAGAGACCGTGAATACCTTGCCCGCAGAGACCGTGCCCGTGTCCGCAGAGACTGTGCCTGCAGTGATCGCGAATGTGCTTGTTGTTTATAATACCTTTTGTTTACAGGTTGCAAATGTCGAGGCAGAGACAGATGCCCGATACCGATACAACATAACAGACCTGCAGTTACTTCGGTAACAGAAAATATAAACCAACTGTATGTGTTAGATAGACCTACATGTACAATGTACAAAGTAGTGAAAGAAAGAGTCTCTGATCTTTGTAATGCGAAAGGGTTGTTTTATTACCATACACATTTGTGAGGGTGGTGTCCATTCATCCCGACATGTCACACTTTCGCATTTATGTCACACTCTGGTACACAAATCACACTGTTCTGGTCCTTTGGTGTGTGAAAGTGTGGACAAATTCAACAAGAGGCCCAAGAGGGCCTGTGGAGGCTCTACAGGCTAACATGGCTCTTTATAACATCAAGGAAGCGAGCGACTGCTATTTATGTTTTTTTGAAAGTTTTGGGCAAAATACAGCTTTTCAACTAAATCAAGGGCCATAACTAAAGAATCTGGTAAAGTTTGGAAAAGATCAGATGAAAAGTGAAGGCCCTACCATATTAACGAGGCAAAATTTAGAATTTTTAACTAAATCAAGAGCCATAACTACTGTTACTGGTCTGACTTGTCCAACATAGAGCTTAAAAAAAAATAAAAAAAAATAAAAAAATAAAAAAACGCAGTGTCTATGAATACACCTGAAAGCAATCGAAATTGCAAAAGAACCGGTTTGTGGATTTCAATTATATGTATACACAATGTACAGTGATGATCAGTCATCTGTTTCGTATTGGTTTTGCACAGGTAAATCCCGTGACTGTCGAGTATACAGTGCGTTTGCAAAAGTTTTCGAATACCCCTCGTATCCCGATACAAATCTAAGTATCATATTAGTCCCCTAGTGTATTCATTACAGCCCCAAGTACAAATAAAGCCCTAAGTGCGAATAAAGCATTGTTTTATTTATGTTTTTTTATGTTTTTATATCCATAGCAACGGTTAAAAGAAGACTTTATAAAACAAGAGGCCCAAGGAGGGCCTGTGGACGCTCTACTGGCTAACATGGCTCTAATAACATTAATGAAGTGAGTGACTGCCATTTACGTTTTTTTGAAGTTTCGGGCAAAAAACAGCTTTTGAACTAAATCAAGGGCCATAACTAAAGAATCTGTTAAAGTTTGGTAAAAAGATCAGATGAAAAATGAAGGCACTTCTGTATTACAAGGCAAAATATAGCATTTTTAACTAAATCAAGAGCCATAACTCCTCTGTTACTGGTCCGACTGGTCCAACATAGAGCTAAAAAAAAAAAAAAAAAAATATATATATATATATATATATATATATTAAAAAAAATAAAATAAAAAAGTATCAAAAAAAAAATGTTTGATAACGATCGGATGAAAAATGAAGCCCTATCGTCTTAAGTCTTAACTAAATCAAGGGCCATACTCCGTTGTTATGTTTGGTTTTCAATCTTGTCCAAGCTTTCATTGATAACAATCTGATAAAGTTTGGTAAAGATCGGATGAACAATGAAGCCCCTATCGTCTTAACGAGGCAAAATATAGCATTTTTAACTAAATCAAGGGCCATAACTCTGCTGTTACTGGTCCGATATGGCTATTTTTCGAACTTGTTCAAGTTTTCATATTGATATTAACAATCTGATAAAGTTTGGTAAAGATCGGATGAACAATGAAGCCCCTATGGTCTTAACGAGGAAAAATATAGCATTTTTAACTAAATCAAGGGCCATAACTCCACTGTTACTTGTCCGATATGGCTAGATTTCGATCTTGTTCGAGCTTACAATGACATTAACAATCTGATAAAGTTCGGTAATGATCGGATGAACAATGAAGCCCCTATTGTCTTAACGAGGCAAAATATAGCATTTTTAACTAAATCAAGGGCCATAACTCCACTGTTACTAGTCCGATACGGCTGGTTTTTGAACTTGTCCGATCTTTCATATATGAAATTAACAATGTTCATATATTGATATTAACAATGTGGTAAAGTTTGGTAAAGATAGGATGAAAAACGAAGACCCTATCATCTTAACGAGGCAAAATATAGCAATATAGCATTTTTAACTAGATCAAGGGCCATAACTCCACTGTTACTTGGCCAATCTGGCTGGTTTTCGAACTCATCCGAGCTTTTATATTAACAACTTGTTAAAGTTTTGTAAAGATTGGATGAAAAATGAAGGCCCGACGGACAACTCGGCATCCCTTCGGCCAGTAGAGCTAAAAACAGAAAGAAGTTGAAGAGCTCAACAAAGGTATAGAAATACATTTTATCAAATAAAACACTCACTTTTTGATCGATATGTTTCTATATTTACAAGGTTATTTTACATAATTAAAGTCACTCTCTCGCCAACAACAGGTAAATTTTAGAAACAAAAACGTTCTTTCAAAATCTGTCCATGTGTAGGCAATTAAAAGTCTATATTTAGTAACGGGTACCTAAAATAACTGCAATTCAGATTTGCAACATTTGTAAGTTACGTAATTATATACCTTATGGCTTGTAAGCTTTTTAATAGAAACAATTTACAATTGTTGTAAATTTGCATGTTGTTGGCGAGAGAACTACTTTAAATAGAGATTTCTTGTTTTAAATGATATCCAGTTTAGTCTATTATGTTATCCAGATTTATTTAAATATTAGCAAATGCGATGACACATTGTTTTATTATATAAAGAATTCATAGATCAGATACTGTGACCAAGGTTGCAAGATGGGGAGCCATCTAGACTAACTGCAGTGAGACATCTTCAGTAATGATAATGATTACTTCATATATTACAGAAAGACGCTGCATGCAGAACCGGATGGAAGGTTACATAAGGCAAGTATTTGAGATAAATGGGGGTGTGTGTTGGGGATGACAGGGCGTGGTATCTTTTGGCAACAGCTTAAAAAAGGTCCAAACAACATTCCTTCAACCTGTGACAGTGAATACTTTAATTTCAGGTGGTTAAAGGTTCCTCTGCATGCTCACTGTCGTCATATGCACCGGCGTGTCCACTTTAGGCCTCATCATGGACATGTCAAGATATCTAATGCCCTAGACAGTTTTCATAAAAGGTCACTGGCATAGACTCAAGAATGGTAATTCTCTAGAAAGTTTTCATAAAAGGTCACTGGTATAGGTAATGGAATGTTAATGCCTTAGACAATTTTCATAAAGGTCACTGGCATAGACTGAAGAATGTTAATGCCCTAGACAGTTTTCATAAAACATCACCGACATAAGACTCAAGAATGTTAATGCCCTAAACAGTTTTCATAAAAGGTCACTGGCATAGACTCAATAATGTTAATGCCCTAGACAGTTTTCATAAAAGGTCACTGGCATAGACTCATGCATATATCCCGATACAAATCTAAGTATCATATTAGTCCCCTAGTGTATTTATTACAGCCCCAAGTGCAAATAAAGCCCTAAGTGCGAATAAACCATTGTTTTATTTATGTTTTTTATGTTTTTATATCCATAGCAACGGTTAAAAGACTTTATAAAACAAGAGGCCCAAGAGGGCCTGTGGACGCTCTACTGGCTAGCACGGCTCTTATAACACCAATGAAGGGATTGACTGCCATTTATAAAAAAAATAAAAAATAAAATAAAAAATAAAAATTAAAAAAAATGATATAAAAAAAGAAAGTCATAAAATCTGCTAAAGTTTGGCAAAGATCAGATGCAAAATGAAGGCCTTATCGTATGACGAGGCAAACTATAGCATTTTTAACAAAATCAAGGGCCATAACTCCGCTGTTACTGGTTCGATCTGGATGGTTTTCGAACTTGACCAAGCTTTCATAGACATTAACAATCTGATAAAGTTTGGTAAAGATCGGATGAAAAATGAAGGCCCTATCGTCTTAATGAGGCAAAATATAGCAATTTGAACTAAATCAAGGGCCATAACTCCGCTGTTAGTAGTCCGATATGAATAGTTTTCGCTCTTGTCCGAGCTTTCATTGATATTAACAATCTGATAAAGTTTGGTAAAGATCGGATGAACAATGAAGACCCTATCGTCTTGAGGCAAAATATATTTTAACTAAATCAAGGGCAATAACTCCGCTGTTACTGGTCCGATATGGCTGGTTTTCGAACTTGTTCGAGCTTTCAACGACATCAACAATCTGATAATATTTGGTAAAGATCGGATGAACAATGAAGCCCCTATCATCTTAACGAGGCAAAATATAGCACTTTTAACTAAATCAAGGGCCATAACTCCGTTGTTACTAATCCGATATGGCTGTTTTTCAAACTTGTCGAAGCTTTCATTAATATTAACAATCTGATAAAGTTTGGTAAAGATCGGATGAACAATGAAGCCCCTATCATCTTAACGAGGGAAAATATAGCATTTTTAACTAAATCAAGGGCCATAACTCCGCTGTTACTGGTCCGATATGGCTGGCTTTCAAATTTGTTCGAGCTTTCAACAACATTAACATTCTGATAAAGATTAGTAAAGATCGGATGAACAATGAAGCCTCTATCGTCTTAACGATGCAAAATATAGCATTTTTAACTAAATCAAGGGCCATAACTCTGCTGTAACTGGTCCAATATGGCTGGTTTTCGAACTTGTCTGAGCTTTCATTAATATTAACAATGTGGTAAAGTTTGGTAAAGAAAGGAGGAAAAACGAAGACCCTATCGTCTTAACGAGACAAAATATAACAATATAGCATTTTTAACAAAATCAAGGACCATAACTCTGCTGCTACTAGTCCGATATGGCTGGTTTTCGAACTTGTCCAAGCTTTCATCGATATTAACAATTTGGTAAAGTTTGGTAAAGATAGGATGAAAAATGAAGGCCCTATCGTCTTAACGAGGCAAAATACAGCAATATTGCATTTTTAACTTAATCAAGGGCCATAACTCCGCTGTTACTTGTCCGATCTGGCTGGTTTTTGAACTCATCCGAGCTTTCATTGATATTAACAACCTGTTAAAGGTTGGTAAAGATCGGATGAAAAATGAAGGCCCTTAACGAGCCAAAAGTTAACGCCGACGACGGACGACGGACGGACAACTCGGCATCCCATAAGCTTTTCTGGCCTTCGGCCAGTAGAGCTAAAAACAGAAAGAAGTTAAAGAGCTCAACAAAGGTATAAAAACAGTGAATACTTTTATTTCAGGTGGTTAAAGGTTCCCGTGCATGCTCACTGTCAAGGTGGCAAGATGGGGAGAAATCTAGACTAATTATGCACTGAGACATTTTCAGTAATGATAATGATTACTTCATATCTTACAGAAAAGAAGATCAGGCAAAACAGGATGAGGCCATCCAGATATGTCAAAATTTTGAGTATTCTCAGGACAGCTGAGAACAATGGCATCATCAACTTCCGCCGCACCAGAGGTTCACACCATCAACCGCTACCAGCAGCATCCACAAAGAGGACCATGACCTGCACCAAAAAAGGGACAGCCGACGTGACCTGCACCGAACTCAAATCAGAGATGAAAGGGACAGCCGATGAAAAAAACGAAATGTGACAATTGTGGATATACGCACACTAATAACAAGTGCCCTGCACACGAGAAACAATGTAACAACTACAAGAAATGAAACCATTTCTCCAAGATGTGTCGATCAAACTCAGTGAACGAAGTGTCTGACAATCACGCGAATTCGGAATATTACATTGACTTGTGTATTCTAAAATTAGGAATAATCAGGCATTTGTGGCAGTTGAGGTAAGCAAAAGCTCTATTCAATTTAAGCTGGACACAGGTGCACAAGTAAATATTATACCACCAAATATTTACAACACATTAGGTGTAGTCATGCCCCTAAAAATGCCACCCGTAGAGTTGACTGCATACAACGGCAGTAAACTTAACACACTAGGTTATTGCTCCCTTCCCTGCAAGTACGATGAGTACATGCATACTACTGACTTTTACCTTGTAGAGACAAAGTCACCAGCAATTCTAGGTTTATGATATTGACTTTGGACCGATTAAGTTAGTGTACTCCTTTGATAAGGACACGTCTCCGAGACAGGCGGACGACATGCATCCCTTGAATAAGGAAGTCATACTTGCCGATTTATTCAAAGGCATAGGTCAAGCCCCCGGTGAATGTGACATTAAGATTGACACGAATGTACCCCACCGACCTAGACGAGTTCCTGTCGCACTGCGCGACAAATTCAAAATGAAATTAGACCACAAGGAACAAGATGACGTAATAGCGAGTCACAACTCCCAACAAAATGGGTCAGTTCCATGATCATTGTTGAGAATGACGACCTCAGGGTATGCCTCGACCTGAAAGACCTAAATAAGGCAATAATTCGCCCTCACTATCCTATGCGTACATTAGAAGATGTCCTTCCGGAATTGAGTGGCGATATGTTTTTCTCAAAATTGGACGTTAGATCTGGATCTGGATACTGGACCATCAAGCTCTCTGAAACTTTGTCGCTTCCGACTACATTTAATACCCCATTTGCATGATTGATGAATGCTATGAAGCTTTGTCAGGAATCGCCGCCTTTCTATACTTTGGACGTCCAACGGACTCGAACCCGACCCCTCCAAGGTATCCGCAATTGACATGGATCAGCCACGAAACCGCGCTGAGCTCGAAACCGTTCTTGGCATGATAAAATATCTGTCAAAATTCGCACCTAGCTTAGCCGAGGTCACAAGCCCTTACACTCTTTGTTAGCCAATCCTTACAAGGTCACCAGGACCTGTTCTGTCATATTATGATATGACAAAACACAAAACCGCTGACATTACAGGTGGACGCTTCCAAATTTGGATTAGGAGCGACCCTCCTACAAGACAATAAGCCTATTGCTATGTGCAGCACCCCCTTGCTTGCAACGCATGATGCTTCAGTTACAATGCTATGTCCTAAACCTAAATCACCTTCCACGTAAGAGCATTCCTGTCGGTGACACACTGTCACGTAAGCCACTTGCTGACACGTACCCCGACCTGTCCGAAGGTATGGATTTACATGTGCACACTGTACTGTCCGGTTTACCTGTGAGTGATTGTAAAATAAAGCAAGATTCCCAATTACATTGCCTCAGTGAAGTGATTCTACAAGGTTGGCCACATCTAAGGAAACAATGTCCCGTACAAATCTTAGATTACTGGAATGTCCGTGATCAATTATCAGTTGTTAATGGGTTAATCATGAAATGGGAAAAGATAGTCATTCCTCAAAGACATAACTGAAGTGGTATTAAAATGCTCAATCTGCCTTGAGCACCGAAATTCAAACCCCAAGGAATCCCTCATACCACATTAGGTTCCCACTTATCCATGGCAAACTATCGGCACCGATTTGTTTACATGGGACAATAAGGAATTTCTACTGATGGTCGATTATTTCAGTCGCTACATCGAAGTTGTTCAGATTACAAACTTAAAGAGCAGCACTGTAATTCATCACATGAAGTCAGCATTTTCGCGCTTAGGCATGCCAGAACGTATAATCTCAGACAGTGGGCCCTGCTCTAGCTCCAAAGAATTAAGTGAATTTGCACTCTCATGGGACATTAATCACATTATGTCCTCTCCAAAATACGCGCAATCAAATGGACCATTAGATATTGGGTATTCCCCAGCAGAACTACTCATGGGGAGACAATAAGTTAAGGAAAGGTTAGTACCCAGGGTCCCCAACACAGGTGAAATTCGAAAGAATATTATGTCAAAGAAAATGAAAGGGAACAGTTTTATGACAGGAATGCAAAACCTCTGAGCTCCTTGTCAATTGGAGACACAGTAAGAATTCAACAATCTAACAAATTGTGGAAACATGCTGTCTTAGTTAAAAAGCATAATGAGCGGTCCTACTCGGTTATGACAAAAGATAATGCCATTTACCGTAGGAACAGAAGACACCTTCTTAAAACAAATGAAAATATCTCCGTGTCAAAATGAAGTTCCACTTCCCACCAAAGTGCCGCAAAGAGAAAATGCCTCTTCAAATGCCACAAATGTGTTAAAACAAAGCACTTTCACAAATAAAAGTACCGATAATCGCATCTCGCGATATGGCAGACACATTAAAAACAAAAGTATTCTGTCTAACTAAACTGTCAACTTAACCCCTTCCTGGTGAATGCTCATTAGCCCGGTCAAGGCCGCCACATAATCAGTGTAATCATCAAGGAACTACCATAAACTTGGAAACATGTTGGATTAAATGCCCATTAATCAACCTCAGTGTGCCACCGGACCAAAGATCATAGCAGCCTGCGATACCAGAGATTAATCACCAGCTGCCAAACGGACCAAGAACGATGAACATTAATGAATTCTGCCAGGAAATCATTTTTAGCTTGACTTTTCGAAGAATAAGAGAGCTTATGTAATCACCCCGGGGTCGGCGTCCCACATCAAGGTTTGCGTGTAAGCTGTGTTTACAAGTCTATATCTCTTACATTTCTTATCCTAGCACAACCAAATTTGGCCGTGGGCTTCCTTATAGCATTATCTTAAGGGCTGCATAGGCAATTTTGGTTCCTGTAACCCATGGGCTCCCATGGAACCCAAATTATGATAGCCCATAAAATGTGTACCATTTCACATCAAATTTTGTGTGTAAGCTGTGTTTACAGGTCTATCTCTCTTACATTTCTTGTATTAGCTGAACCAATTTTTGGAATTAGTATCCTTATAGTATGTTGTAAACGGCTGGACAAGTAATTTTGTCTTCTTCTGCAAATACACTACGGCCCTGTTTTACAATCGATAATTTCGATCGTAAGTCAAATTTAAATACCTTCTACCGTTTTCCTTAAAAGCATTTGAGGAAGCAATGCAGGGTGGAAATATTGCATAAACAATAAACAATATATGTGTTAAATAGTTTAAAGAAAAAGTGTTTTATCTGTTTAACATTAACATATAGCAAATTAGCAATACATTTAAGAATTTGATTTACGATCAAAATTGTATGCAATATATTTTATTATGGGGGTAAATAAGAGGAACCATAAGGGGATATACAAGCCATGCAATATATTTTATTATGGGGGTAAATAAGAGGAACCATAAAGGGATATATATCACAAGCCATCCAATATATTTATTCTGGTATTGTGCTGACTTCCATTACTTTCAATCTTTTTATACAGCAATTAGAAACAAGAAACTGCAGCCTTCAAATTACCAATACATACTTAAGGAAAAAAATACAAGACATGAAGCTGCGAGTGATTCACTTAACACTAAAAGTATGTATATCCTCAATATATGTATACAGTAAAGTCATACAGGTTATCTCTATGTTTTAGAAATTTAGTAAATGTATATTCATTTTGTGTTTCCTGCGTAGTAGGCAGACACTTAGAGATCACTATATCTGTCGTCCATCTTCACCTCACCTCAAAAAATGTTGTCACACATACCCAATAACTCCGACTCATTTTGGCCGAGTAATGCCCCTTTTTGGTAGATGACAAGTGTTCCTTGAAACAGGCTTCTGTCTTTTATAATAAGTACTGAGGGTGACATGCAGATTATGACTTTTCCACTTTGTCACCGTGACATTTTATTAGTTACAGCTGAAAATCATTGTTTTTACTGCAGATTGTCACCCAAAATATTACCAGGATTCCTTGTGACCGTCATTATCACCACGATTGCAAAAGGCCATCTCGGTAGATAGCAATCACCCCGTTTCTCACTGCATGGCTAGGCAATTCAGGGTGCTGTGACACCTATTACAATCTTGTTAAAAATAAATATTACCCATTTTAATATAGAATCAAATAAACAAAGATGATTTAATTGGTACTGGCTCCATTTCCACTGATGATAAAATGTTTGTTATTTAATGTCATTATAAAATACCATGGATGAATCAAATGAAGTTATACAATGGACATACAATTTGTGGATGGTGCTATTTTGAAAATGCTGCTTTTGGCCACCTTACTAGTTAGTAGCACAAAAAAAATGAATGAAGGCCCTGGTAAACAATAACAAAATCTTGGCGCAGGAAATAGATTGACTGACCTTTGAACTTCGTTTTTATTTTAAATAAAGAATTTTGTCTTTAAATAATTTTACCAGATTTTCTATTAAGAAAATGAGCCTCTTTTTTTGTATAAAAACATATACATGTAGATTTGTTTTATTTATGTTCCAGATGTACACATCATCTGTGACATAAACAATTCATTTTCTACTTGTTCAACTTATGGATTGTGTTCAGTACTGACTCCTTACTATATATATAGTTTGCTTACACTTTTAAGGGACAATCTTTAAATTTAAATAAGTGTCTTAATTTAATAATCCAATATCATGTTGACTTTAAACATGCTTGCATATAATTTAATAAAATGCTGAGTTTTCATTTTTTTCAGTTGTTTTTATCTTTGACATTCAGATGAAATATTATACATCCATAATAAAATTATCATGAAAAACATATTTTTAAAATGAAAATCACGGATACTTTTAGGCACCGAAAACTGGTTGAACAGTGGGTGAAAATAAAGTGATATACTCAAACTTTATTCTCAATCTCTATTTGAACAAGAGGTTGATGACCTTGAAGCTCAGCTGATAGGTTTTCATAGCTAGATTAGCATTCATGTGAAGTTTTATGAAAATCTGTCAAGTACTTTCGGAGGAGTAGTCCTACAAGTTTTTACTATATAACTCTTATGTAAGCAAAGATGGCCACTGGCTGCCATGTTTAATGTTGAATCAAGATAATTTTCAACAAGGATCAACATCATGTCATGCTGATCATTTTAGACAAAGTCCCATATCAATATTTCAATATCACTTCTAGTTTTCAAGAAGCAGACGCTACAAATTTATTTTTTAAAAATCTAGTTTTAGCCATGGTGGCCATCTTGAATTTCTGGCCAACCTGAAATTTTGCTAGGATCAACTAGACATCAAGAGCAACATTTCTATCAAGTTTCTTGGAAATCCGTCTAGTAGTTTCAGAGGAGTAGTTGCCACAAGTATTTACGATATAAATCTATATAAACAAAGATGTTTAATGTCAAATCAAAATAGTTTTTGACAAGGATCAACATCATGTCATGCTGATCATTCTAGAAAAAGTCCCATATCAATATCACTTACAGTTTTCAAAAAGTAGTCGCTACAAACTTGTTTTTTAAAAATCTATTTTTAGCTTTGGTGACCATCTTGGATTTCGCATCAGTGAATATGCTAGGATCAACTAGACATCATGGGCAACATTCTTGTAAAGTTTCATGAAACTCCATCAAGTAGTTTCAGATGAGTAGTCGCTACAAAAAAAGTTTACAGACAGACGGACGTTGCACCATGGCATAAGCTCTGCTGATCTTAAAAATTAAAACATTTGATCATTAAATGTATCCACATTGGTGTATTAAAATACGACACAACCAAAATAAGAAACATATATATAGCTGTACATAAAAAAATCAAACTTTTAATATAATCACAGATTATTTTATAAAGGGCTCAAGTCAGTTCAGGAGCATCAATGAGAAACACAGTGTGTGCCCACTACCAAAATTAATATGGAGGTTTGTCCTTGTTATTGATCACTAATTGTTCAAATTATTTTGATGTCATGTCAAAGTTATGAATATAAACCCCACTTGATTTAATATGGAGGATGTGCTTATTACTGCCAGGGTATCATTTTATTAATTTTATCATATGTTTTTAATGAAAATATTCTTTTTCTATGCAGACAGACGACTTAAGAAAGAAAAACACCATGTTAAAAATTGAGAACAAGAGACTAAAACAAGTTATAAACTCATCAAATGTAAGTATATCCTAAATGTAAGTATATCCTAAATGTAAGTGTATCCTCATTTGTTATAAATGATCGTTTTATTATCAGATAGGGTTCCAGAATGAAATGGGTTAAAGGTTCCCCTGCATGCTCACTGTCAAGGTGGCAAGACGGGGAGCAATCTAGACTATTAGCTACAAATGGATGTTTAAAGGTTTATACCAACCATTTCTAAAAAAAAAAGTGAAAAAAAACTTTGAAGTTTTGTGATATTAGACGTTTTCTAAATTTCAAAAGAATAACAAAGGATTTTGAACAAAGAAAATATATATTAACTTGTAACTCTAACATTTTGAGAATCTCCCCAAGGATTACACTAGTTTTGGACTATTGTGTTATACGGTGTGAACGATCAGCAGGATAACGATGAGTGCTAAAGGGGATAATAAGATTGTAATGAAGCCAACAAAGGGCTCTAACAAAGGCAGCTCAGGTTCTAACAGTAAAGAGCCAACACCAAAACGGTCACACAGCGATGTCTCCCCAAATACAAGTGTAGAAGATCACTTGATAACATAGATAATATTTTAAATGAGGATATTCAATTTACAATAAACGATCAGTTATTTTTAGAGACGCTTTTAATGGAAATTCGTGGAAAAACTATTTCGTATGCTAGTTTCAAGAAAAAACAAAATGATAGTCGAGAAAAACAAATAATAAATGAAATCTCAATTTTAGAAGAAAATGAAACAAAGAATATACATTCAATTGATAACTTAAAAAACGAGCTTTTGTCTTTACGTAAAATTAAAATGCAAGGTTGTCTAATAAGGTCACGTGCTCAATGTGTAGAAGAAGATGAAAAACCCTCTAAAAAATTTTGTAATTTAGAATCCCATAATTATCTTAGTAAAATTATCCCTAAAATTGAATTATCAAATGGTAACATAATAACAAATCAAAATGAAATTTTATCAGAAACTAAACTATTTTATGAAAACTTGTATTCAAGTAAAGATAACCATTTGGATAATGTAGACTTAAACGAAGAACTTAATTTTTCAAATATTCCAAAATTATCAATCGATGAAGCGAACAGCCTAGAAGGTCTTTTAACTCTTCAACAAGCATCACAAACTCTAACTGGAATGAAACATAATAGATCACCAGGGTCAGATGGCTATGGGGCAGATTTTTTTAAAGTCTTTTGGAATAAAATAGGTCATTTTGTTGTTCGGTCAATTAACTATGGGTATGAAAAGGGGGAATTATCAGTTACACAGAAAGAGGGGATTATAACTGTTATTCCAAAAGAAAATAAGCCTAGACACTTTTTAAAAAACTACAGACCAATATCATTACTTAATTGTGTATATAAAATTGCTTCAGGATCTATTGCCAATAGAATTAAATCTGTGCTTAATAAATTAATTCATGAAAATCAAACAGGGTTTATTTCAGGTCGATATATGGGGGAAAATACAAGAATTGTGTATGACATAATGAATTTTACGGAAGAAAATAATATTCCAGGGCTTTTATTACTAGTTGACTTCGAAAAAGCGTTCGACTCAATTTCTTGGCAATTTATCTCAAAAGTTTTGCATTATTTTAACTTTGGGGAATCCATAATAACTTGGTTTAAAATATTATATAAAAATGCAATATTGGCTGTCAACCAAGGGGGCAACTTATCCGAGTTTTTCAATATTGGGCGCGGTTGTCGTCAAGGCGATTCGTTGTCGCCGTATATCTTTATTTTATGTGCAGAAATCTTAGCAATAAGAATTCGTAACAATAAAAATATTAAGGGCATTTCCATGAATGAAAATGAATTTAAACTGACCCAATTTGCTGATGATACCGCAGTCTTATTAGATGGCTCAGAAACCTCTTTAAAAGAAACACTTAATGAACTTTCATTTTATGCTAAAATTTCAGGACTTAAAGTAAATTTTGAAAAAACACAGATAGTTTGGATTGGGGCAAAAAAATACAGTACAAACTCAATAAAAACAAAATGGAAATTAACATGGGGAAGTGAACAGTTTAAATTGTTAGGCATTACTTTTAATGTTGATTTAGAAAAAATATTAAATATAAATTATAGAGATAAAATTACTAAAATACAAAACCTAATAAAATTATGGAAACGTAGATATCTTACTCCAATTGGCAAAATAACGGTCATTAAATCACTGCTTTTACCAATTCTTAACCATTTATTTATATCACTACCTGATCCCAGTAACTCTATTTTAAAACAGCTAACAGATTTATTTTATGACTTTTTATGGCGCGGCCCAGCTAAAATAAAAAGAGATACCATAATTAAACAATATGAGGAAGGAGGGCTTAACATGATCAATATAAATGCTTTTATCCAAGGGCAAAAAGTAACATGGGTAAGAAGATTAATAGCAAATAAAGGACAGTTACACCACTTAACTAAGCATACAATAAACATAAATAATATAGTCAATCTTGGATCTAAATATCCAGAGGGTACACTTAGTACTATTAAAAACCCTTTCTGGAAAGATGTCATAAAATCATATGTCAACTATTTAGAACATAATAGCTGCAAGCTAAAGGAGGATGATGTTTTAACTTCTTCTATTTTCTACAACCCAAATATACTAATTGGGTGTAATCACATATTTTATAAATCTTGGTATAATAAAGGAATATGTCTAGTAAATGACTTGATAAGAGAAGATGGTAGTTTTTATACATTTACAGAGTTTAACTCCATATATAATGTAAATAGTAACTTTTTAAATTATAACGGAATTGTTAAGTCTATAAAATTGTGGGTTAGCAAGCTAAATATAGATTCATTCAATCATAAATTAACATATCCTATTATACCATCAAATATCCAAGCATTAACTAAACAGCAAAAAGGATCTAAACATATTTACAACATCCTCAATAATGACTATACTCAACCTACTTCAAAAGCAAAATGGTTGGAATTATTTAATATTGATAATGAATATTGGAAAGAAATATACAAATATCCATTCAAAAAAAACATAAGTACCACCTTACAATGGTTTCAAACAAGAATCAACCACAGAATTTTAGCAACTCGTAGATTTTTACACAAAATTAATATCAAAGACAATTCAAAATGTCTTTTTTGTAAACAGGAAGAAACCCTTACACATATGCTGTGGTCCTGCCCTGAAACACAAACAATTATTAATGAACTTAAAAGATGGCTCTTTAATAATGAACAGGATTTTAATATTGATGAAAAAACCTTTATTTTTAACACAAACAAAAAGTACACATGGGTACAGTTATATCTTCTCTTAGAAGCCAAATATTATATATTTTCATATAAACATCTCGAAAAAAAACTTTCAATTATAACTCTAAAACATAGAATTAGAAAAGTGCTACAAGTACAACAGACAATAGCCACCAAAAACAATGACCTAGACAAATTCAATAGCATTTGGGACCCATATAAAGAACAAATTTTAAACCTTTAAGTCCTAAAATCTCAAGAATACCATCCCATGGACAAACATATTTTTAAACTTGTGTTAATATATAATAATAAAGTTGGACCAGGTGAAGAAGGCAATACCACACCCAAAACCTTATCTTCTATAAATAATCATAATCCTTAAATAAGTTAAAAGTTGACTATTTATTGTTCCCAATATAAATTGTTTGATAAACGTACATTATCATATGCCGTAAGCCAGATGTATTATATAAATGAATAAGGTGAAAAAATGTGGTGTGAGAGTGTTTTCTATTTGTATATATGTATGTGATGATTGTACAGTGTGCGGTGGGACCCCCGACCCACAACACACTTATTTACGGGGATAATAAATGGGTTGACCACTAGTGCCCTGCACATGGGAAACAATGTAACAATTGCAAGAAATGAAACCATTTCTCCAAGATGTGTCGATCAAACTCCGTGAACGAAGTGTCTGACAATCTAGCGAATTCGGAATATTACATTGACTTGTGTATTCTAAAATTAGGAATAATCAGGCATTTGTGGCAGCTGAGGTAAGCAAAAGCTCTATTCAATTTAAGCTGGACACAGGTGCAATATTATACCACTAAATATTTTCAACACATTAGGTGTAGTCATGCCCCTAAAAAAGCCACCCGTAGAGTTGACTGCATACAACGGCAGTAAACTTAACACACTGGGTTATTGCTCCCTTCCCTGCAAGTACGATGAGTACATGCATACTACCGACTTTTACATTGTAGACACAAAGTCACCAGCAATTCTAGGTTTATGGTCATGTATTGACTTTGGACTGATTAAGTTAGTGTACACCCTTGATAAGGACGCGTCTCCGAGACAGGCGGACGACATGCATCCCTTGAATAAGGAAGTCATACTTGCCGATTTATTCAAAGGCATAAGGGTCAAGCCCCCGGTGACTGACTTTAAGATGGACACAAATGTACCCCACGTAGTTCACCCACCTAGAGTTCCTGTCGCACTGCGTGACAAATTCAAAACGGAATAAGACTGCATGGAACAAGATGACACAACAAAGAGTCACAACTCCCAACAAAATGGGTCCATTCCATGGTCATTGTTGAGAAGCCGTCAGGTGAACTCAGGGTATGCCTCTACCCGAAAGACCTAAATAAGGCAATGATTCGCCCTCACTACCCTATGCGTACATTAGATGTCCTTCCCCAATTGAGTGGCGCTAAGTTTTTCTCAAAATTGGACGCTAGATCTGGATACTGGACCATCAAGCTTTCTGAAACTTCGTCATTTCCGACTACATTTAATACCCCATTTGGACGCTATCACTTGAGTGCCTTGCATTTGGCCTTAAGTGCTCCCGGAAAATATCTGTCAAAATGAAGTTTCACTTCCCACCAAAGTGCCGCAAAGAGAAATTGCCTCTTCAAATGCCACAAATGTGTTAAAACAAAGCACTTTCACAAATAAAAGTACCGATAATCGCATCTCGCGATATGGCAGACACATTAAAACAAAATTATTGTGTCTAACTAAACTGTCAACTTAACCCCTTCCTGGTGAATGAATGCTTATAAGCCCGGTCAAGGCGGCCACATAATCATTGTAATCATCATGGAACTACCATAAACTTGAAAACGTGTTGGATTAAATGCCCATTAATCAACCTGAGTGTGCCACCTGGAGATGTAAGAACTGACACTCTATAAAGCCAGATCTAAATTACGTTTTAATGGACCAAAGATCATGCAATACCAGAGATTAATCACCAGCTGCCAAACTGACCAAGAACGATGAACATTAATGAATTCTGCCAGGAAATCATTTTATATCTATGAACTTGTTATACACATTCTTATATTATGAAAGAACTTATAACTTTGAATTTAAAAAGGGAGTTGTTGTATTACCATATGTCGTCTTATAACAGGCACTCTCTTACCACACACTCCAGTCTGGAACACCGACTGCTGCTGGTCAGTTCCCTATTGAATAACATCGTAATTACAGATTATTAGTTAGAACACGTTCGTTCTTATTTATTTATACAGCATGTACCTTATTTGCTATTACAGGATCATCAAGGGAGGAACCACCATTAAGCCCAATAGTTATTGTCAGGCAACAAGGTAAAAGTTTCTCATCAGTGACCACCACCATTCATAGTTACGTGCCCCTAGTCTAGTAGTGGTTTGGCTTGTAATCTTTTGTTTTTCATAAAAAGGAAGCAATGCAGGGTGGAAATATTGCATAAACAATATATGTTAAATAGTTTAAAGAAAAGTGTTTTATCTGTTTAACTTAACATATAGCAAATTAGCAATACGTTTAAGAATTTGATTTACGATTAAAATTGTCGTAAGAAGTTTCATAAAATGGGCCCCTGATCTGTAACATAGTAATTTTGTCGCATTTCTTACACATGCTTAAAATATTGTATGAAATACTACAATAGAATGTATGCAAGGGAATGTGTTTGCAGCATATTTAAGCATACAATATTTCTTGTTTGATAGTGAAAACATTCCCAGTTTAAGTCGAAACAATGTAAATTTTCCCTACTGAACAGGTACCGGTTCCTTTCCCACAAGGGTGAAACAAATTGGTGACGTCAATATTTGGTATTTAGGAAGAACTATAAAGTTGCATGACCATAGGTCAATATTTTTTTGGGTTATGAGATCGGTTAGTTAACAGGAATTAAGTTTTTATGAAAAGGGACATAACTCTGCACTGAATATTTTCCCCCCTTAATTAGGATATTTGCGAACAAGGTACATAATCTGAGATATAGGATGTGGTATTGGGGGGGGGAATTTAGTCTTACAGTCGTTCCCGATTGAGCATGGAATTACATCCATTGCGCAAATGGATATTTGATGCGTCCGACATATAAACAACCGATGACGCCGTCCAATAAAATGGAAGTACTCAGTGAATTGAAATTAGTCGTCACCTCCCACTCGCCTACAAGTCACATGAGACAAAAATCAATATCATAACATAGCACCGAGTACAATTCACCTTTCCGCTATTATATAGATGCTGTGGATTGTGAATATAACTTCGGGCTTCCCAGGCAGTGATGGAACTTACTTTTAAAATAGCATATTCAAGGTATATCTCTTTAGCAATTCTACTGTAATGCTGGCTGGTTTATATGCCTAAAGCACATCTCCGCCAGATTCAAATCAAGATTTATTTTCACACTCTTGTTTACAGTCAGCCAGTGAGGAAGGGGCGGAGCGGAGTTGACCATGCGATGACATTGCGTCAGTATGAACGTAATTTCATGCTCAATCGTGAATGCCTGTATCATCTTTTGATATGCTCAAGGTATGATGGGCTTTTGTTATCTGAGGTTAGAGAAAGACCATATGATGTGGCTGATCACACTAGTGGTGGGGAAATATTCTCAGTGCATCAATAATTGTGACATTTCCTTGTCGAAAATGTATCACAATAGTGAGGCCTTGTATCAATACTTGATGATATTTGACATATCACCAAGATATGTAATTAGTAATTAGAAAAAGTTAATGATCGAGATTACTAACCATGTCATACTAACATCCATATTAGAACTGTGTGTAACCCGTGACCCGTGTATACAAGCAACTTTAATTATTTTCATAATTAATATACTTCACTTTACACCGTGTTATTTTATTCCTGTGTTAAAATATGGTAGGCTAAATTTTTCATCCATCATACACATGAACCTAATTTGGCAATAGTCGGGATACGTGCCTTACTATCGCGATATCCAATATGCGTGTGTGTGTGTGTGTGTGTGTGCGCGCCTGCATGTTTTAACGTTGCTATTAACAATCTTTCAGTCATACCACGAAAGTGTCTTCTTGTATTACTGAGCTCTATCTCAACTTTATAGTTCTGCATGACATGATACCCCACCCAGTTAAATTATACCAACACCAGGGCTATCGGTCCTAGAACTTCCATTTATATATGTATATGCTAAGCCTCGAGCAGCAGCAAAAGAGCTACTAGTACCAAGTCTTTGGTATGACCAAGCTGTGGATTGAACCCATGACGTCTCACATGATGCGCTACCACTTAGACAGGATGGATCGAATGTTTGATTATAATAATTAAAAGTTAATGAAAGTTGACCAAGCCATTTTTAACATCTCATAAAATTCTAAAATCTGATTTTTTTATTAAAAATATTCTTTTTTATTTTAATAAAGAGAACAAACCGCTTGTTGGTGCAGTTTTCAAACACTTGTTTTCTTATTTCCTGTCCATTTGTTTTTGTTTTTTTTAGGATAAATATGTTTCAGATAATATACATGCATCACTATTCGACTGTAACCATGAAGGATCCAGTTATTTGGAAATATATTCTTTCAGTACATTTAAAGAAACTTACCCGCCAAGCAACAGCAAAATAGCATTACAAAACCTTTTATCAAATCTGTCCAGGCATACATGTGATATCTCCCGGGATTTCATGGAATTTCCGGGCCTCCCGCTGGGAGCTCCATTTCTCCCGATATTTTCTGCCGAGTTCCAAAATGTCTCTATTTGCGAATCCTTTTGGGTCAATGCTATCATTTATTGGATCAAGACCGATTTTTCCGAATGATATAGAAAATAAACACCAACCGTCTTATCTATATCTGTGAAAACATTGCCCCTGGGCAGGTAATTAAAAGGATTAGCATGTCAACTAATTAGTTTATTGTGTGAAAATAATGATTGGACTGTTTAGGACATGTGGCGGCGATATCTGTAATGTCCATGGGAGATTGAAAGAAATATACCGACTATAAGTGGGATGGTAATTAGCGAATTTAGCATCGATTGATATTTTGTATATTAATTGGATTAAAATTATAATATGAGGACAATTAAAGGATGACGACTTCAACTAATCGACTGCAGTTTGTCATGATTAGAGGTGTTTTGTCTGTGTATAAAATGGGAAGCATCTTCATTATGTGCTATGCTTAGTTTTGCTATGCTAATTACATGCTATACTTAATTACATGCTATGCTAACATGAAATAAACAGTATTGTATGTATAAAATATCAGGTTTTTATGCTGATTTACCCCCTTTATTAAGGTTTATATTGAAAAAATCTACCGTTACCCGTTAAAAATTCGAGAATAAAAATCTCCTGGTTTTTGTCAAATCTCCCTGGAAAAAAAGTCAAATCTCCCAGGTAACCCTCCTGAAAATCACATGTATGTCCAAGGGTTCACGGCATATAATAATGTATATATACCTTGCCGTCAGTAGGTTTAGAAAAATTTGGCTGTTGTGGGCGGGATAAGTTATTTTTGTCATTTAAAAACTACAATCACTATAAATAAAATGAAACATGCCGATTCAAAAAAGAAAATGTGCATTTAAATTTGCAAAATCACCACATTATCAGTATTATATACGTTGTTAACTTCTACGTCATAAATATGTTCAGACATCATAACTGTTTGAGAAGTTAAAAATGTTTGACAGTCATAAGAAATCCATGGAACACTTGTGTCACCTGTCATGTGCTTATTTCAGCAAGGTAAAATACTTTTCCTTAGTTATGAGCTTGGTTAGGTTGCAGATTACAGTTTTATGAACAAGGGAGTAACTCAGCCAAAATGAAAATCAGACTTATTGGACATGTGTTGAGACATTCCTTGGGGTAAGATGAAAATATTTGTGAATTTTCATGAACATGGGTTAAATTATTTTCAAGTTGCGACCAGTTATGAGCTTGGTTATGTTGCTGGTTAAGGTTTTATGAAAAGGGGCATAACTCTGCCAAAATGAAAGTCTGAGTTATTTGACAAGTAACAACATTCCTTGAGGTAAGATGAAGATGTGTATTAAGTTTCATTATTATAGGTCTGCCTCTTTAGAACTTAAGGCCAAAGTAAGGTTTCAGGTTAAAGTTTGACGAACCCTGGAAGACAATGACTGACAAAGTTATCCCAAAGTGTCTTCATGCTACAGCAATTATTAAGATTGACATATTGTGTTTTCCAATTTTGCAATTTTGTTTTTTCTCTCTTTGAGGAACTCAAACTCTGTTATTGACGGAAAGTTTCTTACAAAGGTATCACTACTTGCTTAATGCAAACAATTTATATATTAAACAAAAATGTGCACACTTTCTTTTTTGACCGAGTATATTACCATGGTTAGGCATGATATATTAAAAGGAACTGGAGAAGATTTGGACGTCAGTTTTTTACCCTGCACTATTTATTGACTTTATAACACAGTTCTTAAGCAAATTTATGTTCCAAAAAATAAAATGTACTTTAGCAACAAAACAATTACACTACTATACCAATTGTACTCCCCAATAAATACCCCACCCCCTATTTTCAAAAGGGGTGTATTTATATGATGCCATAAACAAATATTATGATGTCTACTTTAGCGAAATACCTTCATCCAAGCATTTTAGAGTTTTTTTGTTGTTGTAAAAAATATTTAAAAAAATTTAGTGTTCACATTTTATATGAAAAAAATTAAATTTACTTATATTTGGATTGACATCCATAAATACTCCAGATCGCCCTAAGTCCTTTTTATAATGCAAACAACGTAACAGTAAAAGCACTAATATTTAAACCCTTAAGGACATTTCCTCCAGTATCTTCATGTTTTTTTCTTATTAACAATTTTTAAGATATGGTACATAGCTAGAATGGTCTGGTATGGAATAGACCGTTATGTGCGAAAATGGTGCGCAGAAACAACTGTAGGAGATGTCCTTAATATTAACAAACTGCAGCTGATAAAAATCGTCAATTTGGCTTAGCCAAGTTACTGACAACAAATTTTAGAACGGCTAACAGAGCTTTGTAATCTTCACAAACCAGTCCTGTAGTGATTTCCAAATAGGCTACCTCATATTTCATTACTTTGGCAGAGCACTGGTGCCACACAATGTATGTGTAGTGGGGCTGTTCTTGTAAGTGTCAAGTGAGAAATCCGGTGTGACATCCGTCGATAGCCATCTTAAAAAAACACATCTTTCTTCCGTCCTGCCATCCGAGCACCGTCTCCCAACCTGTGTACCATCTCTTTAAACCTGTAACATAATGCATACAGTACAGCTCAAGCAAAACCCACACTTTACTCTTTCTCGCAGAGTGAGGAATTTACAAATCGCTTAACTACGCGGAGTTTCGATGATAAAACTTCGCGGAGTCGGAAAAGCTTCTCGGCGTACTTACCTCGAAATTGTGAATTTTATTATTTTTTCCTCCTGTTCGATCTGCTACATCTTTTTTAAAAAAAAAGTTGTGCTTATCCTAAAACTTATTTTCACAATAACATAAAATTGCAAACTTTTTTTTTTGAAAATTCGGATTATGACTTACTTTGCAAGGTCGGAAATCGAAGTATTAATTTAGTCTCTTTAATATACATGTAATGCCTAAGTGCCATTGAACACCACAATACCTATTTCGCTCTACTAGGCATTGAGTTCATAAAAAGAAATATAAAAAGATCGGACAGGGAAAGTAGCATTCAAGGAGGACAGTCAACCACAAAACACAGAAACAAACATGCAAATAGACAAACAAGAAGGCAAAAGCAATAATAAATGAAAACAACATCACAAACACAAAAGGGTTGACAATAGGGCTACCGCCTTGGAACGGTCAGTGGCAAAGTAGGCCATGTTTTGTTGTGGTAAGCAATTGTGCAAGTTATTTGATCTCTAAGTGTGACCTTGACCTTGGACCCACGGACCTGGATTTTGTGTGCGACACGTCGTCTTGTTGTGGTGAGCAATTGTGCGAAGTTATTTGAAAATCCATCCATTATTGTCAGAGTTATGAAGCGGACACGAGTGTACAGACAAACGGAATAAAAAAATAATCAAGAAATGTCACAGTAAGTGACAAGACCTGTAAGTGTGACCTTGACCTTGGAGCAATATGAAACCAACAGATATATTTAAAAAAACATATCAAAAAAAATTCAATCAAACAAACAATTAAAATCAAATCAAATAAAATTTAAAAAAATATATATATATATAAACATACATAAAAAAAACATTAAAATAAAAAAAAATTTAAAAAAAATAAATAAAAATTCGGGACACGTTCCTTTGTTGTGGTGAGCAATTGTGCGAAGTTATTTGAAAATCCATCCATTATTGTCAGAGTTATGAAGCAGAGACGATTGTATAGACGAACGGATTTTGACCTTTGATCTCTAAGTGTGACCTTGACATTTGAGCCACGGACCTGGTTTTTGTGCGCGACACGTTGTCTTGTGGTGAGCAATTGTGCAAAGTTATTTGAAAATCCGTCCATTATTGTCAGAGTTATGAAGCGTACACCAGTGTACAGACAGTGTGATTACTATATGCCATCCTTTGGGGGCATAAAAAACAACAGCCTAGAAAGCCACAATGAAGGTACTCAATGACTTGGCAGAAGCCAGAGCAGTAAGAGAATAAACCATTAAGGGCACGACAAGAAAGATCATAGACAAACATCAAACGCCACCGTCCCAATGGACTTTAGGTAGGCTTCATCATAGGGTCCACAGCCTGTCTGGTCATCGTACAATTAAAGAGAAAAGCACCACCAAGCATGCAGTACGTTGCAAAATGATAGGGTCATAACCCCTTTTGATAAACTTTTTGGCGAACTGTAAAAGGGTCCACCACCAAGCATGCAGTACGTTGCAAAATGATAGGGTCATAACCCCTTTTGATAAACTTTTTAACAAGTTTGTTTAACAAAGATAGTATGAAAGTGATCATGACCAAGAATCTTACAAAGTTTATAAATCACATCACCATAGAAGTCAGGTTGTGATAGTTGTCGCAGAAGAGTCCTTAAATTATTTTTATATTTGGAAAGAAGATCAGGGTTGACATTTTCTTCTTCTAGTTCCTGTATAAAAATAATAAAAGTGAGCACAGTGACAAAACCATAATGTCTCCTAATGGTTGCCCAATTTTATACACATAAGTATAAGCTGTAGTAAGGCTAGATTCAGAATATTTCAAGAATATTTCAAGACATGTAAAAGATGATTTCACCAGGTTTTATTTGACCTTCTTTCATTACGAAAAACGAAAAAAATCCTGGTGATATTTTGGGTGAATATTCACAAGAATGGTGAATTCCAGGCCTGGTGATATTTTGGGTGACAATCTGCAGTCAAAACACAATGATTTTCAGCTGTAACTAATAAAATGTCACGGTGACGATGCGGAAAAGTCGTAATCTGCATGACACCATCTGTATTTATAAGCCCGTTTCATGGAACACTTGTCGTCTGCCAAAAAGGGGCATAACTCTGCCAAAATGAAAGTCAGAATTATTGGGTATGTGTAACAACATTTTTTTGAGATGAGGTGAAGAGGGACGACAGATATAGTGATCCCTAAGTGTCTGCAACACAAAAAGGATATACATTTATTAAAATAGTGACAACCTAGCTGACCAAATACTCTGTATGTATATTGAGGATATACTTACTTTAACGGAAATAAGGTGTACAATTCTACTCTTTAGTTTTGTCAGCCGCGTCTTGAGCGCTTTGTTATTTATTTCGAGTTTGACATTTTCTTCTTCTAGTTCCTGTATAAAAATAATAAAAGTGAGCACAGTGACAAAACCATAATGTCTCCTAATGGTTGCCCAATTTTATACACATAATGATAAGCTGTAGTAAGGCTAGATTAAGAATATTTCAAGAATATTTCAAGACATGTAAAAGATGATTTCACTAGGTTTTATTTGACCCTCTTTCATAACGAAAAAATTCCTGGTATTTTGGGTGAATTGAATTGAATTGGGGTTTTAAGGCACACCAACACATGAATAGGTTATATGGCGCCTAAAAGGCATGAACATGCCAGGCTCATCTTCCATGTACATCGAGATAAAATATGGAAAATGGGCCTAGAACCTTCTCACCCTGAACTGCAGAGTTGCTGCAAATTCTATCGTAGAAACTCCATTTACGCTGGAGCCACGTTATTGTTTTTCTGCCACTGCTCTTTGATGCGAGCGAGATGGCACCTGAAACAATGCAGGGGTCATGATGAAGACCTTTAATGAGCATGAACAAAAAATGACAAATGAATATGAATGGGGGGGTCCTACCCGTCTGCATGTGACGGTGTGTTTGCAGTGGTTGTATTCTACCCCGGCAACCACACGGGGAGTATTTTGGGTGAATATTCTCAAGAATGGTTGGTGAATAAGAGGCCTGGTGATATTTTGGGTGAATATTCTCTGGAATGGTTGGTGAATAACAGGCCTGGTGATATTTTGGGTGAATATTCTCAAGAATGGTTGGTGAATAAGAGGCCTGGTGATATTTTGGGTGAATATTCTCTAGAATGGTTGGTGAATAACAGGCCTGGTGATATTTTGGGTGACTATTCTCTAGAATGGTTGGTGAATAACAGGCCTGGTGATATTTTGGGTGAATATTCTCTAGAATGGTTGGTGAATAACAGGCCTGGTGATATTTTGGGTGAATATTCTCAAGAATGGTTGGTGAATATGAGGCCTGGTGATATTTTGGGTGAATATTCTCTAGAATGGTTGGTGAATTCCAGGCCTGGTGATATTTTGGGTGAAAATCTGCAGTCAAAACACAATGATTTTCAGCTGTAACTAATGAAATGTCACGGTGACAATGTGGAAAAGTTACTTACTTTAACTGAAATTAGATGTAAAATTCTACTCTTCAGATTAGCCAGCCGAGTCTTGAGAACTTTGTTATTAATCTCCAGTTTGAAATTTTCTTCTTCTAGTTCCTGTATAAAAATAATAAAAGTGAGCACAGTGACAAAACCATAATGTCTCCTAATGGTTGCCAATTTTATACACATAATGATAAGCTGTAGTAAGGCTAGATTCAGAATATTTCAAGAATATTTCAAGACATGTAAAAGATGATTTCACCAGGTTTTATTTGACCTTCTTTCATTACAATAAAAATTCCTGGTGATATTTTGGGTGAATATTCTCAAGAATGGTGAATTCCAGGCCTGGTGATATTTTGGGTGACAATCTGCAGTCAAAACACAATGATTTTCAGCTGTAACTTATAAAATGTCACGGTGACGATGCGGAAAAGTCGTAATCTGCATGACACCATCTGTATTTATAAGCCTGTTTCATGGAACACTTGTCGTCTGCCAAAAAGGGGCATAACTCTGCCAAAATGAAAGTCAGAATTATTGGGTATGTGTAACAACATTTTTTTGAGATGAGGTGAAGAGGGACGACAGATATAGTGATCCCTAAGTGTCTGCAACACAAAAAGGATATATATTTATTAAAATAGTGATAACCTAGCTGACCAAATACTCTGTATGTATATTGAGGATATACTTACTTTAACGGAAATAAGGTGTACAATTCTGCTATTGAGTTTCGTCAGCCTTGTCTTGAGTGCTTTGTTGTTGAGCTCTAGTTGCGCATTTTCTTCTTCTAGTTTCTGTATAAAAATAATAAAAGTGAGCACAGTGACAAAACCATAATGTCTCCTAATGGTTGCCCAATTTTATACACATAATGATAAGCTGTAGTAAGGCTAGATTAAGAATATTTCAAGAATATTTCAAGACATGTAAAAGATAATTTCACCAGGTTTTATTTGACCCTCTTTCATAACGAAAAAATTCCTGGTATTTTGGGTGAATATTCTCAAGAATGGTTGGTGAATAAGAGGCCTGGTGATATTTTGGGTGAATATTCTCTAGAATGGTTGGTGAATAACAGGCCTGGTGATATTTTAGGTGAATATTCTCTAGAATGGTTGGTAAATAACAGGCCTGGTGATATTTTGGGTGAATATTCTCAAGAATGGTTGGTGAATATGAGGCCTGGTGATATTTTAGGTGAATATTCTCTAGAATGGTTGGTGAATTCCAGGCCTGGTGATATTTTGGGTGAAAATCTGCAGTCAAAACACAATGATTTTCAGCTGTAACTAATGAAATGTCACGGTGACAATGTGGAAAAGTTACTTACTTTAACTGAAATTAGATGTAAAATTCTACTCTTCAGATTAGCCAGCCGAGTCTTGAGAACTTTGTTATTAATCTCCAGTTTGAAATTTTCTCCTTCTAGTTCCTGTATAAAAATAATAAAAGTGAGCACAGTGACAAAACCATAATGTCTCCTAGTGGTTGCCCAATTTTATACACATAATGATAAGCTGTAGTAAGGCTAGATTAAGAATATTTCAAGAATATTTCAAGACATGTAAAAGATGATTTCACCAGGTTTTATTTGACCTTCTTTCATTACGAAAAAATTCCTGGTGATATTTTGGGTGAATATTCTCAAAAATGGTTAATTCCAGGCCTGGTGATATTTTGGGCGACAATCTGCAGTCAAAACACAATGATTTTCAGCTGTAACTAATAAAATGTCACGGTGACGATGCGGAAAAGTCGTAATCTGCATGACACCATCTGTATTTATAAGCCTGTTTCATGGAACACTTGTCGTCTGCCAAAAAGGGGCATAACTCTGCCAAAATGAAAGTCAGAATTATTGGGTATGTGTAACAACATTTTTTTGAGATGAGGTGAAGAGGGACGACAGATATAGTGATCCCTAAGTGTCTGCAACACAAAAAGGATATACATTTATTAAAATAGTGATAACCTAGCTGACCAAATACTCTGTATGTATATTGAGGATATACTTACTTTAATTGAAATCAAATGTGCAATTCTCATCTTCAGTTGAGCTAGCTGAGTTCTTAACGCTTTATTGTTTATCGTCAACTGTAAATTTTCTTTTTTTACTTCCTGTATAAAAGTTTAAAAATAATAAAAGTGAGCACAGTGACAAAAACATAATGTCTCCTAGTGGTTGCCCAATTTTATACACATAAGTATAAGCTGTAGTAAGGCTAGATTCAGACAATTCCAAGAATACTTCAAGACATGTAAAAGATGATTTCACCAGGTTTTATTTGACCTTTTTTCACATCGAAAAAAATTCATACAGGTAAGAAAAAAATCCTTGCATACACATGATTTCTATTTGTACTTAAATCATTAGTATATCACTGTATATGTATATTGATGCTCGCTCTACTTACTTTCAACGTTGTTATGTGCTTCACTCTCAAGTGCAAAGTTGATAATTGTAAAAGTCTCCTAATGGTTGTATGTTAATCATTAGTATATCACTGTATATGCATATTGATGATCTACTTACTTTTAATGTGTTAAGATGAGCCACCATCAAATGTAATGTTGCAAGTTGCCATCTCAGACTCCAGTTCTGCAACACTAGGCCAGCGTTTTTAGTTTGTAGTTCCTGTATAAGAAGTTTAAAAATAATAAAAGTCAGCACAGTGAAAATGAAATGATCCTTTGCATAGTCGGACCGACAGACGGATGGATGGAGGAGTTCAAAATTTAACCCCTACATTTAATTTTCTGGGAGGATAGTTTAGCAGGTTTCAGAGCATACTTTAACAATTTTGACATTATCTTTTGGAAACCAAAAATAAAACTATAGAATTTAGAAGGTTTTAAATATCCGAAAGAACATACCCTTGCAAAACGTTTTTTCAGTGTAATCTTCAAGATGAGCCATGGCTGCTGTAAAGGCTGCCAATGCGGTGTTCACAGTCCGCTTCATTTGTATAAAATGATCCATCTCTTCTGTAGTAAGAGATAATGTGAATATTTAGATACACTAATACAATGATGCACACATGGTGGCTCACAGTGCTCCTCCATTTTGTATGTGTAGTCCAGGAAAAGGTGAAGATTTGGATATCAGTACTGCAATGATGCGCACTTCTCACTTGTTGTATCTGAAACATATCAAGTCGGATATCAATTCTGCAAGGATGCATGCATGGCAATGGTGCTCCTTCTATTTTGTATGTGTAGTCCAGCAAAAGGTGAAGATTTAGATATCAGTACCAGGGCCTTCCCCAGGAATTTTTTAAGGGATAGTGGCATTTAACGTGCGAGGGTGTGGGGTGGGTGCGGGAGGGTGTCCCCTCCTGCATGTTGATTTTTTTTTCATGTTTTGAAGTAAAATACGGGTTTTGGCATACACCTGACACATTAAAAACATGTTTTAAATATATCTTCCAGTCTTCCATAGATAGTACATGTAAATTTTTTTACTTTTTTTTTTACTTTTTTTTTTTTTTGGAAAACATTGTTTCCTTTGCTGTTCTAGATTTTTTTTTATCTTGTAAACACTTCATTATAGATGTGGTGAAAACGCAGTGTCGTGTGTTTTTTAAGCATCCGAAATAAGGACTATCCGGATTTACATCAACTTTTTACGCTGACATTGTCTTACAATAACTTAACGTCTAAGTCATGTTAACTGCATCAAGTCATTAGCGTTTTCGAAAAAAAAGAAGGTAGGAAACGGTAGGAAACGGTTATAACGGTTATAAGTTTATTTAAATGTTATAAAATTGCTGTCTTTATTCATAATTAATCATAATTAATCGTTTTAGTTGAAACACGGAAGCAAATTCAAAACCGGAAGTAACCTAAATTTATAATCTGCAACCCCGAGATTCTTATAATTTTATGTGATTATCGAATAATTTGCGTTTGCGAGATTATTTTCTCATCATTATCTATTTAAAACGCGATAAAATTGTATCGGTAGGCACGTTAATTCAACGCTACAATAAAATATAACATAAGTAAATTGTTTTCACATTTGATGACGTAATACGTTTACCAGGTCATGTACGCATGGTTGAATTTTTGAATTAGACCCTTATCACGGAGGTAATTAACACCTCTGCCCCTCTAATCCTTATGAAAACACTCCAATCAGGAGCTAAGGACGTATGCTTGTCATGAGTTTATGCCTCAAGGCGTTATTTGATCAGATATGTGATTAATTAACGCTGGGAAATGAATGTTTTGACCCACTTTTAAGGGATCACGGCACGGTTTTAAAGCGTCGCAGTCAGATTAAGGATCGCGGCATGTCTGTTTCAAAAGTTAAGGGATCGCGGCGCCGCTACGCCATAAATGGCTGGGGAAGGCCCTGAGTACTGCAATGATGCGCACTTCTCATTTGTTGTATCTGAAACATAACCAGTCAGATATCAATTCTGCAAGGATGAATGCATGGCAATGGTGCTCCTTCCATTTAGTATCTGGAATCAAGAGATAACATCAACAAAATATATATATAAATACATCAAATCTAAAGAATTTAGAAGATTATAAACATCCAAAGTATAAACCATTTTGAAATGATCCTGCGCATAGTCATCCAGTGACTGAAAGGATTTTTTTAATGTCTGAACCATTAAAGATGTTGGTGTCTAGCTGGTATACCTTCAGGTACTGAAGAACAAATAAAAGCACAAGGTCCCGGGTTCAAATTCCATTTCAGGCAACTTTTATTCTTCATGAAATATAATCTGGAACCTTATATTTATCTATTGAAGAGTTCAAAACAATTTTTACTCTTTAAAGTTATGATTTTTTTTTATATGTTATCACTCAATGAACAACATTGTGCATAAACAATCATAATAACATTCAAATTCATATGATTCATCACATATCATGACAGTGAAAAACACTATTATTCATTTAATAAATTTAACAGATGCATAATGTCAATTCTGAAATAACATAAACTAAACAAGAGGCCAAAGAGGGCCTGTGGACGCTCTACTGGCTAACATGGCTCTTTAACATCAATGAAGCAAGTGACTGCAATTTATTTATTTTTTTGAAAGTTTTTGAAGGCCCTATCATCTTAACAAGGCAAAATATAGCATTTTTAACTAAATCAAGGGCCATAACTCCGCTGTTACTGGTCCGATCTGACTGGTTTTCGAACTTGTCTGAGCTTTTATTGATAATTAACAATCTGGTAAAGATCAGATGAAAAATGAAGGTCCTATCGCTTAAAGAGGCAAAAAATAGCATTTTTAACGAAATCAAGGGCCATAACTCAGCTGTTACTGGTCCATCTGGCTGGTTTTCAAACTGTCTGAGCTTTCATTGATACTAACAATCTGGTAAAGTTTGGTAAAGACCGGATAAAAATGAAGGCCCTATCATCATAACAAGGCAAAATACAGCATTTTTAACTAATTCAAGGGCAACAACTCCGCTGTTACTGGTCCGATCTGGCTGGTTTTCGAACTTGTCTGAGCTTTCATTAATATTAACGACCTGTTAAAGTCTGGTAAAGATCTAATGAAAAATGAAGGCCCCATCGTCTTAACAAGACAAAAGTTAACGACGGACGGCCAGTAGAGTTAAAAACTAAACGTGTTAGTCGGTCGTTGTCCCAAAGCTGAATGAATTACCGCTCAATTATTTGCACGAGAAAACTCATGCAATCTCATCCCTACACCTAGCGGAGACAACACGATTCAAGGGAAATTCATTCTTCAAACGAAGAAAATTATATAGATTTATGGCTTATTTGGACTGACAAGACAGATGGATGGAGGAGTTCAAAACAATTTAACCCCTACACTTAATTTTCTGGGAGGATAGTTTAGCATGTTTTAGCACAGTTCTGACATTATCTTTTGGAAACCAAAAATAAAACTATAGAAAAACTATAGAAAAATTATTTTCCATATATTCCTCCAGCAAGGTCATGGCAAGATGGACATTTGACAGTGCATCATGCACGGACTGCTTATTTCCAACCTGTAGTAAGATATAAGGTGAATATTTAGATATCATCAATATAATGATGCACACATGGTGAATATTTATATATCAGTACTGCAATGATGCATGCATGCATATTGTGCGCAAAAACAGACGAAAGATGAAGAAATTAAGTAGCAAATAAAAACAAGAAATGTCACAGTGACAAATGCCCCCGAAGTGACCTGTAAGTGTGACCTTGACCTTGGAGCAATATGAAATCAACAGATCTATTTAAAAAAAAAAAAATCACAAAAATTAAGAAATAAATGAGGAAAAAAATCAATGAAAAAATAAAACAAGAGGCCCAAGAGGGCCTGTAGACGCTCTACTTCTATGATGTGATTCAAATCATAAACATCATAGAGGCCAACCCAAGAAACAGGTTTCCTATATATAACTCTATGTAAACTTTGGGTTATAGTGGCGGCCATTTTGAATATTTGATGACAACTTGACAGCGGCCAACAACAGAAACATGCATATGATATTTAACTAGAATGGAATAAGTGGTAATATGTCGTTCGATAAATGTCCTTAAATTTGACCTAAGTTTAGCCATGGTGGCCATCATGGATGACTGGAGGCCCCAAAAACGCAAATCTAAGGGGGACTAACCCAAAGATAATTGTGCTTAAGTTTCATCAAAATATTTCAGGCGGTTTCAGAGAAGATGTAATTTTTAGTCTTTTCCTATATAACTCTATGTAAAATTTGGGTCGCTGTAGCGGGCATTTTGATTATGTGACGATAACGAAAAACACAAACTTGATAGAGGCTAACGCAAGGAATATGTATATGATATTTCACAAGAATGATATTTCACAAGAATGGAATAAGTGGTTTCGGAGAAGATGTCGCTTGAAATTTCCTTTAATTTGACCTAGTTTTAGCCATGGCGGTCATCTTGGTTGACTGCCTGCAGCGAAAAACACAAATCTGAGAGAGACTATCCCAAATATCATTGTGATTAAGTTCATCAAAATCCTTCAAGTAGTTTCAGAGATGTTATTTTTAACCTTTTCCGATATAACCCTATGTAAACTTTAGAGTCGCCGTGGTGGCCATTTTGATTATTCGACGATAACGAAAAACACAAAATTGATAGAGGCCGACCCAAGGAACGTGTATATGATATTTCAGTAGAATGGAATTATTGGGTTCGGAGGAGGTCGTTTGAAATTTCCTTAAATTTTACCTAGTTTTAGTCATCAGGCGGCCATCTTGGATGACTGGCGACAAATCTGAGAGGGGCCTTTCAAGTAACATTGTGATGAAGTTTCATCAAAATCCTTCAAGCGGTTTCAGAGGAGATGTCGATTTTATAAAATTGCTAACAGACAAACAGACGGACGACGGACGAAAAGTGATCGCATAAGAAATCCTGGCCTTTGGCCAGTAGAGCTTAAAATAAATAAAACAAGTTATTTGAAAATCCGTCCAGGAATGCCAAAGTTATTGACCGGAAAGGATTTGACCTTTGACCTATGTGTGACCTTGGAGCCACAGACCTGGATTTTGTGGTCGACACATGTTGTGGTGAGAGCACTTGTGACAAGTTAATTCAAAATCCGTCTTGTTGTGGTGAGCAATTATGCCCAGTAATTTAAAAATCCGTCCAGGAATGCCAGAGTTATTGACTGGACACGATTTGACCTTTGACCTATGTGTGACCTTGAAGCCACAGACCTGGATTTTGTGGTCGACACATGTTGTGGTGAGAGCACTTGTGACAAGTTAATTCAAAATCCGTCAAGAAATGCCAATTATTGACCGGACATGATTTGACCTTTGACCTCTAAGTGTGACCTTGACCTTAGAGCGACAGTCCTGGATTGTGCGCGACATGTCCTCTGGTTGTGCTGAGCACTTGTGCCAAGTTATTTGAATATCGAAACTTTACCAGATTATTAATATCAATAAAGGCTTAGAGGAGTTCGAAAACCAGCCAGATTGGACCAGTAACATCGGAGTTATTGCCTTTGAATTAACAAAATTTGCTATATGTCTTGTCAACACTCTAGTGCCTCCATTTTTTATCCGACCTTACCAAACTTTACCGGATTGTTAATATCTATAAAAACTCAAAAAAGTTCAAAACCCAGCCAGATCTGAACAGTAACAGTTATTGCCCTTGAATTAACGAAAATTGCTGTAGTTGTTCTTGTCAACACTCTAGTGCCATCATTTTGCATCCTACCTTTACCAACCTTTGCCAAATTGTTGATATTGATGAATTCATACAGATATTGCACTCTGAAGCTTTCAATGTTGGCGAATGTTTACAAAAAAACGATTCTTCAAGAATTGATAGTGTCTCCGTGGCCGAATGGTTAACGACGTTGCGTTGTTAACTTTCGCCTCTCACCGCTGCGGGTTCGAATCCCACTGGGAGCTCGACTTGTAAGTGAGAAAGTGTCGATTCTTACGGATGTCGGGAGGTGTACAGTACTGGTTCTACCCAGGAAAAGTGGGTGGTCTGCCTCCACCACAAAAAATCGATCGTCATATATGATCTTACATGTGTTGAAAATGACGTAAAACACCATACAAACAAACAAACAATCTTCAAAAATTAGCAGTAATGATGTCAAAGGTCATGTGGTATAGTCAACCTGATAAAGGGGCCCCTCTATAGTTTAAATTGTTAGCATGGGTCAAGGTTTAAAGTTTCTGTTTATTTCATACCTTGTATGGTGGCGCTTACTCGTCTAGATCTTCTGGGTGGAGTAACATCTGCAAAACACAAACGTGTAAATTTTACAACAGTTTCAAAGCAGGTTTATGTGTATTTAATTCCTATTTAAGAAAACATAAAATTATTGTGGTTTTAGACAAGTTTTTTGAAAAGTTTTTTCCTATTTAAACACACGGCATACTTGATCTTTTTATAATGCATGGAATCCCAATTCGGTAGACTTTCTATATAACGGACATATTTGCCAATTATCATTAATATTTGAATGCTTCAAATCACCTGTTTTGTATTATATTGTGTTTTGACCGCCTGTATAAAGGGGCCCCTCTACAGGCAGTCAAAACCTATTTTATACAATTGTTGTGCCTCGAGTCTTTAAATAACCATATCAAATTAGAACTACAGCCTCTTGTTTAAATTGTTGGTATGGGTCAAGGGTTAAAGTTTCTGTTGTGGATGTTGCCGTTTTGTTTGTTTCTTTGCAATGTTTTAAAAGAAGAACTGATGACAACCCTTGATATAAGAGCCATTTCAGCCAGTAGAACATCCCCAGGCTCTCTTGGGCCTCTTGTTTATTACATACCTGGTCAATTTCTCCTTACTTTTGGAGTAAAGCTGGAGGTCTCGGTGGTGGTCGAATTCTCCTGATTTGTGATCTTCTTGGTGTTGCTAGTGGTGGTGTAACGTTTCCTGCAAAACACAAACGTGTAAATGTTACAACGGTTTCAAAGCAGGTTTATGTGTATTTAATACCTATTTAAGAAAACATAAAATTACTGTGGTTTTAGACAAGATTTTTGAAAAGTTTTTTCCTATTTAAACACCCAGCATGCTTGATCTTTTTATAATGCATGGAATCCCAATACTGTAGACTTAATTTCTATATAACTGACATATCGTCCCATTGGTGCAAAAAGGTACCAAGTGACATTTTCATAGTTTTGAGAAAAATGCAATTGAAGTTTTGGATGGTTACGAAAAATCACCTACTGCTATTTAAGTTGTGCAACTTTGCACAACTGGGAAAAATACTACTAAAAATTTGGGAGTATATGTTTATTTCACTAATCTTTCTTTTTAAAGATGTTTTTTGCCATTTTTGTACTTTGTTCCTTTTTGCATGAAACAATTTCGGCATGTCAGATGATACCTTTTTGCTCCAATGGGATGATATTATAGTTGTCTTGGTTATACTGTACATTTTAAGTGAAAAATCGTCAGGTTAATTTTAAAATATGATTTTAACCTTGCCCAAAGATCTAATAAACACCATTAAAATGATAAATGCACAAAGGTACTAGTGTGTGCAGTAAGGTACCATATGATGACATATGTCAGTTGGCACCTTTTTGCACAAAATAAGAAATATATAATGTATTGTTTTATTAATGCAAAAAGGTACCATAATGGTCATACACTTGGTACCTTTTTGCACCAAGGAAATGACAGAACTGTTAATGGCCTTCTTATTACATGTCATAAAATCCTTAATTGAAGGAATATAGCTTAGATCTTATAAAGTCTGAGGATTACATGAAATTATGAAATATGTCAGTCATTTTTGATGGTACCTTTTTGCACCAATGGGACGATATTTGCCAATTAGCATTAATATTATCTGAATGGTTCAAAGCACCTGTTTTGTATACAACCTATTATTGCTTATATTGCACCAGTTATATATAGAATGCTTGCCTTGGACAAGGAAAAAAAGTAACAACTCCAAATGTCTTTTATCAAATTATATGTAAAAAGATTTAAAGTCAAACTGATACTGGATTTATATTAATCTGAGCAAACTTGGATGGATGGAGAGAAAATTGCAGTCAAAACAGATTAGTAAATAATGGACAATTATTATACAATGACAATTTTCAAAATCTACCTGGAGTGGGATGTAAAAAATGTCTCAATAACAGGCAATGACTGATTCTAAACAACAATTGTATAAAACATGGAAGTCATGTTACATGCGTCTGTACATCTTCATGTGGTGAAACTTTCTGCTAAATATTTTTCTGATCCAATCATTGCCCAGTTATGGCCCGGCACAGGTTTGACCTTTATCATGCATTGCAACTTTGATGTAAGTGCCAGGAGTTCTAATCCAACACTCCATCTCTAGGAGGAGAATCTTTCTACACAGTATCTTTATGACCCAACTATTCATTGTAGAGTTATGGCAGGGATATTTCGCCTTTGCTGGAGCCCTGACCCTATGTTAGTGGGAGAATAATGTAGGAGACGGCATACACTGAAACATGGCTTGGCCTAACTAGCCTGGCCTCATTGGCCTGGCCTGGCCTGGCCTAAAACTTGTTTACCTTAATTGTTATTGTTCCAGGTCATTGTCCTTAGTCAGGTCGATTGACCAACTTCACAATGAGGGGCATTCACAAAGGTCTAAACTTCAATATACTCTATATAGTATTTGATTGCATATATATATATTACCTAAGGGGTTGGTAATACATACTTTTTATTGTATATATAATGGATAAAATGATTGATGCATATAGGTGGGCAGATGAAATGAACTTTAGTCAAATATTTATTAAGAGACCACTAATGAGACAAACAAATACAGGTGCATTTTCAATAAACAAAAACACAATACACTTGGGAACTCAAATGGTGTATAGTCTAAGAGCATGTAGTATTTTAATAGAGGCAGTGTTCACATTCAAATGTGCTTTTAATTATGATAGCAACTGATATCAACAGATGTTGGTTGATATGATCTTTTTTATTTCACTTTGAATTTTTCCCGAACCACATTGATTACGCGAAAACTATAAGAGCTATCAGGTCAAACCTAAGCATATCTGTCCTTTTACCTCAACAATGGGCATTTGTATATTCTGACATTAAATACTGAATTTCAAGGTTACCATATCTAAAATCTTTGAAAATGGTCCTTCGGTGACAATTTTCAACGTGCACAACTCATTTTACAAAATTTGGTTAGTTTGGCCTTCATTGTTTAGTCATAAAAGTAAATTATGCGAACCATATTTAAAAATAAGATTAATGTGGGATATACCTTTGTGTCTTATTTGAATAGATTTTCACATGACCAAGACACGTTGAAAAGTGGTAATAACCGTTGGTTTATGCAACGTGTTGGTGGCAAATGTTAAACAGCACATGAAAGTTAGAATACTAGTCGACCTTAAAAATGAAGGTCAATATTAGATAGCTGTGATTTGCTTGAAGAGCCTTAAACAATGAAAATATTTAAGTGTTTAAAAGCGTGTCCTGTTGCTATCGTATTGCTTTACCAGATAACTATTTGGCCGAATTATAATCACCTTGTAACTCTAAATGTAGTTCAAGGTGATGGGACATTAATGGGTTCTGTCTGGTCAGATCAGGGTCAGCTCCCTAGAATTGTAAACAAGTTACAATAATGAATGATTGCTGGGATCATCAAACCACTATTAAATCCGAGTTCTTTATTATTCTAAAGCATGTACATTTAAACTTTATTTCAGAGTGATTTTGCATATATTGTTTTCTTTTAGAAAACTATGGAATCTTTAATTAAATAACTGTTTAGGGAAAAATATCATGTTATGTTGATAGTAATGAGAGAAAAAATGAGTTTTGTTTTGTCTATAAGATTCCATATTTCAAAACTATTTTAGAACAGGGTCTGCCGCTCTGGTCTACCAATGGCACCACTGAGCCAATTTATGATTTTCAGTAAAATAATATTTTTTAAGTCAACAAAATGCAACATTTAATTGTCTCTACCCTTGTTGGGAGCAACTGTTGATTATATGTCTATGCAAAACATTGTAACTCTGGGGCGGGCCAGGTTTGACCCCAGGGTCACCATTTGAACAAACTTGATATAAGATCAAAAGCTGATGCTACATGTAATATATGAGAGCTATGTGCCTTGTGGTTTCAGAGAAAAAAAAGTGTTTTACCGATAAGTTGTTCAAAAAATCTGTTTTGGTGACCCTGGGAACTTCATTTGTACACTTTATATAGTCTTGGCGATCATTAATGAAGAAAAACTGTCAAAATATGTTCAGTGGTTCTTGATAATAAGCTGTTTTGACCATATATGGTAATGGCGGCCATCTTGGATGTCGCTTTGTCCTAATTCGTATAAATTTGACAGCAATGACCTTAGGATCATCCATGTGAATTTTAGTTAAAATCAGCCAAGCGGTTTATGCGATTTATGCAAAGATGTCTCTTTAAGCTAGAGAGATGTCTCTTTAAACTAGAGAGATGTCTTTTTAAGATAGAGAGATGTCTCTTTAAGATAGAGAGATGTCTCTTTAAACTCTAGAGATATGTCTCTTTAGTTAGAGAAATGTCTCTTTAAGCTAGAGAGGTGTCTCTGTTAACTAGAAAGATGTCTCTTTAAGACACAGAGATGTCTCTTTAAGCTAGAAAGATGTCTCCTTAAACTAGAGTGATTTCTCTTTAAACTAGAGAGATGTCTCTTTAAGCTACAGAGATGTCTCTTTAAGCTACAGAGATGTCTCTTTAAGCTACAGAGATGTCCCTTTCAGCTAGAAAGATGTCTCTTTAACGTAGAGAGATGCCTCTTTAAAGTAGAGAGATGCCTCTTTAAACTAGAGAGAGGTCTCTTTAATCTAGAAAAATGTCTCTTTAAGCTATAGATTAAATTAGAGAGATGTCTCTTTAAACTAGAGAGATGTCTCTTTAATCTAGAAAGATGTCTCTTTTAGCTATAGATTAAATTAGAGAGATGACTCTTTAAACTAGAGAGATGTCTCTTTAAACTATAGTGATTTTTTTTTAAACGAGATGTCTCTTTAATCTAGAAAGATGTCTCTTTAAGCTACAGAGATGTCCCTTTAAGCTAGAGAGGTATCTCTTTAAGCTATAGAGATGTCTCTTTAAACTAGAGAGATGTCTCTGTAAACTAGAAAGATGTCTCTTTAAGCTAGAGAGATGTCCCTTTAAGCTAGAGAGATGTCCCTTTAAGCTAGGGAGATGTCTCTTTAATCTAGAGAGATGTCTCTTTAAACTAGAGAGATGTCTCTTTAATCTAGAAAGATGTCTCTTTAAGCTATAGAGATGTCCCTTTTTGCTGGAGAGATGTCTCTTTAAGCTAGAGAGATGTCCTTTTGAGCTAGAGAGATGTCTCTTTAGATGTCAGAAAGATGTCTCTATAAGCTAGAGATATGTCCCTTTAAGCTAGAGAGATGTCCCGTTAAGCTAGCGAGATGACTCTTTAAACTAGAGATGTCTCTTTAAGCTAAAAACATCGACATCAAAATTGGCATTTATTGAGGGAAATCTTGATTTACTTTGCATTTATTAGCTGCATAAACTAGCATCATGGACTTTATAGGTATATGCTAACATACAATTGTATGTTGATTTTAAATATAAAACCATACGTTAATTCATTATCTCTTCTACACCTTTTATGCAGATACACTACTTCTTGTGTGTATCAACTTTGCCGACAAGTGCATGGCCAATAATGACCACATACAGCGATAATTGCCCATTAATCTGCAACACTAGCATGCTTCCCTGTCACTCACATTTGATGGTTTAATAGACTGTTATACATGCATATAAGTATAATGCATCATAAAACAGAAGATGAGTATATAAGCAAATCCGCTTGTATTTTCTTAAAAAAACTAAAATACGCATGTGCACATTTGTTGAAAAATAATAATTGATTTTAATAGTTTTAAGTTTCATGATTCAGAATGCAATAAGCCAGCCATATGCAGGTTCATGAATAAACAGATATAATGTAGAAAAATAAAAATAAACACAATTGTATGAGCCAATATATATATATATACATGTATATATGTGTATATGAACTAAATATGTTTGTATTGTGGTATAATTGTATTGTGTGGTGGCTTGTTCCTGAGGATTGCAACTTCATATGCATTTGGTTCATGCGAACTTGTTCAAAGTTCAAAATATAAAACGCACCGTAATTATTCCAACAACAAAAAGGAATATGTTCTAAATGCTATAATAATGTGATTGTTGCATTAAGCGCTTGAAGTTACTTGCTTAGAAATTATAATTGTTTCCATTATTTCATGTCAATTGTCTATTTCACATTAATAAAATCATGTTTCCATTACATTATAAACTGGTTGCATTTTATCATATGAAGACAAAAATGTGTTGCTTCAACAATCAACATGATAACTATCAAATTATTATTTTTGAATGACCCTCACAAGGTGTACAATTCCTAACATACTCCGTACAGCTGCATTGTCCCATGAGAGAGGTGCTAACCTTAACGTGAGCCACTGACCGTGTAGAAATAACATAAATGACCTTGAATAGCAAACATTAACCCCAGTTTTGAACCCATGACTCCTTGGCCTGACCTAAACTAGCCCCAAGGGACCAATTTATCTTAGGCCAGGCCAGGCCAGGACAGGCTAATTAGGCCAAGCCATGTTTCAGTGTATGCCGTATGAGACGCACATGTGGTGAACTTATGCCCAATATCTTTCTGATCCAATCATCACTGCAAATTTATTGCCTGAAATGAGTTTGACCTTTGACACTCTGTATCCATAATGGTGAAACTAATGCCAGATATATTTTTGATCAAATTAAACATTGTTGGTTCAAAGAACCTGTTTTGTGTATTACTTATTATTGCTTATAGGTTTACCACCACCAATTACATGTAAACCTCCGAGGTGTAGTCGAATGTAGTTCCTATAATAAAAAGTAATCCCTCCTTTTTCGATGGAAATGGGCATTATAAGTAGGGGAAAACTGCCCATTTCTATTCGATTTTGTGGTTATATGTATAAGAAGCGTATTAATAGGTTTTACTGGATCACTGATGAACATTTTCGAAATTTCGACTCTATGCTTACACTTTGTGAGCAATGAAAACAGTCGATCAATAAAAACAGCTGTACCCTTGACCTGTTTAGTAAACAAACAAGAACTTTCTTACATGTCTTGTGACCCCACGTTTTCTGGTGATTTTTCAAGTGGAAAAATAGTTTTCTATATGAACATTACACTGCTGCATTATCCATACTGGAGTTGAATTTGCAGCAAATCATTAATATGTGACACTTTAACATTGGTGTCTATGGGGAAAATAATTGGTGCTTTCATACCTATAAGAGATGCGTGCAGTAATTAGGACTCGCTCAGATTCGTACCTAGAGACACCTTTCCGATAACAATTGGTAAAATAAGCTCAGAAATAAGTTTTCCATAGTTTATTACATATGTTTTGAGCGTTTTTAGTCCAATTTTGTCTATAAAAGCCGTAATTATGAGTTTCGTTTTTTTTTCTTGTTTAAAATGACGTATTGGTGAAGTGTTTGCAGTTGAACTATGTCTTTTTGGTATCAACATGTAGGGTTTTATGTTTGCAACATGTTTTCATGAATTAAATTTGCATGACAACAGGTTTGGTAGGCATGAAACCACTAAATCTTTCCCCTACCCCCCTAAAATAGGATACTGTGAAAAATGAAGATTTGTGTAAAAGATAAAATATTATTCCTTATCATTCAAACTCGACTTGGTAGCGTTCAGCTAGTATCAATTCTGATTTTAGCGGTATTTTTGGCATTATTAAGCTCGTATTCGCTACTATAATCAGGTATGGTACCACCAATTTTGAAGAATTTGACTGAAAAATCAAATTTGGCATGAAAATCGACATAAATTGACCTTTTCATCGTCCTAATTGTACCTAAAATGCATATTTTATTTATGTCCATTGAATGTTCTAAACATTTGATCTATTTAATATGGTGTATGGACAAGAAATGCCGTTTGGTATGACAATTCAGATAGTGTAAAATTAAAAAAAATATCTCTGACTTTTGTCGATTTCAGACTATTGTCCTTGGTATTCACAAGACCATATCTCTGCAAATAATCATTCGATTTGCATGAAGTAAGTGTTTTTAAGCTTGTAATGAAAATGACAACAAAAACTCCTCATTTAAGAAACATCTGAACATGTTTTCTCCACTTATAGGTTTACCACCACCAATTACATGTAAACCTCCGAGGTGTAGTCGAATGTAGTTCCTATAATAAAAAGTAATCCCTCCTTTTTCGATGGAAATGGGCATTATAAGTAGGGGAAAACTGCCCATTTCTATTCGATTTTGTGGTTATATGTATAAGAAGCGTATTAATAGGTTTTACTGGATCACTGATGAACATTTTCGAAATTTCGACTCTATGCTTACACTTTATGAGCAATGAAAACAGTCGATCAATAAAAACAGCTGTACCCTTGACCTGTTTAGTAAACAAACAAGAACTTTCTTACATGTCTTGTGACCCCACGTTTTCTGGTGATTTTTCAAGTGGAAAAATAGTTTTCTATATGAACATTACACTGCTGCATTATCCATACTTGAGTTGAATTTGCAGCAAATCATTAATATGTGACACTTTAACATTGGTGTCTATGGGGAAAATAATTGGTGCTTTCATACCTATATTGCTCCAGTAACAGAAATGAGTGAGATTACAAGCCAAACCAGTTTACACTACTAGATTAGGGGCACATAACTATGAATGGTGATGAGAAACTTGTACCTTGTCGTGGCTCTGTGGGGCTGGGTGGGCCATGGTAGTCATCAGAGGTTCCTGTAATAGCAGATAGGGTACGAGTTTTCTTCTCTGGACTGGTTTTCTACATTATATGTATATGAGTATCGTCCAGGTGGCAATTTACACTGTAAATAATAAAGAATTTATGAAAAACAAAACATTACAAGCCAAACCACTACTAGACTAGGGGCACGTAACTATGAATGGTGGTCACTGATGAGAAACTTTTACCTTCCGACAACTATTGGGCTGGATGTCGGTTCCTTACTAACACTTGACGATCCTGTAATAGCAAATAGGGTACATGCTGTATAATCATACAGATCGCACCGTCCGTCTGCCCGTCCATCAGTCCATCCATTATTCCGCAGTTCGTGTCCAGCCTGTACCTTCAAAACCTCTGCATAGATTTTTAATTAACTTGGCACAAGTCACAACCATAACAAGACGATGTGTCGCGCGCAAAACCCAGGTCCGTACCTCAAAGGTCAAGGTCACACTTGCAGTTCATATGTAAAAAACAGGTACGCAATTTCAAGTCCGGACCGTAACGTCACAACCCCTGCAGCTCAAGGTGATCTATTGGGATCACTCTTCGTCCGTCGTCGTTAACTTTTGCTTCAAACGACTTCTCAGAAACTGCTAGGACAATTTTGAACAAACTTCACATGGATAATCCATAGATAAATGCTTTTTAGATTTGTTAAAATTATGTCAGTGCGACATCCAAGATGGCCACCATTACCATATATGGTCAAAACTTAAAAAATCCTCTCAAGAATCGCGGGACAGATTTAGAGTTTTTCTTTTAAATGATCGCCAATGCCTAGACTATCAAGTTTGTTCAAATGAAGTTCCCGGGGTCAAAAAGGACCTAAGTCCTTGCCCTTGGGGAAAGAGCCAGATGATCAGTATTTTGCATTTGCTATAAGTTTATGGTCCTCTACCAAGTTTGTTCAAATGGTGACCCTGGGGTTACATTTGGCCCCGCCCCAGGGGTCACATGTTTTAAATAGACTTACCGTATTTACTCGATGAGTCCGGACACTCATTAATTCCGGACACCTAATTAATTGAAGGAAATAATAAAACTAGTGTTCGGACATATTAAAAATCAACCTTATTTCAATAGTTTTGATGGTTTTATAAATTCGGACATCGGGAAAAGATGAACTATTCGCCGAAAATGACAGGTTAAAATTACGATCAACAACTTCTTCTGATTGCTGATTGCATCCCGATAATTACCAACAGAAGCAGCAGAATATACTTTAATGAATTTAATTGTAACTTGTTTGATGCAATTAAATAAAAAGTTTTTGATCGTGATTTTTTACTGTTATTAAAGAGCCATTTTGAAACAATTACATTATTACTGACCCATGTTTATAACATCCATATAAATTCTGTGTAATCGGTTACAGGTTGTTTTGGTAGCTAGTGGGCCGTTCCATTATCTGGCATTACCAGCAAAAAAATACGGACTCGCTCACACAGGTAAAGTGCTATGCGATTTGATGTCTGTTTGTATAGAGATCAAATATTTTTTTATTTCATACTATAAACATGGCATGCCTTATTTTTTAGCTTCGATTTGAGGAATAACATGATGGTGCAATTAAATGGACAAAGAACACGACTATTTTATAATTTTAATTGTTTGTTTTTTCTTTATTTATTTTCTGCAATACTTTGTTTTTATTTTGTAATAAAATAATCAACATTTTTAAAAATTGCATTGTCTCATTATTCAATAAAGTTTATTGCTACATTTCAACCAAAATATAATAATTTAATATAATAAACTACATGTCATAATTGTTCATTAGTTCATTGTTTACACATTTTTTATTAGTTCACTGTTGTGGATTGAATCGCATATAGCCCAGTATACTATTACAGTCCGCACTAGCCAGCATTAACTACACTTGTGACTAGAACCTGACAGTTCCACTACCCGCGTTTAAGTGCGTCTCGGTGTACTGATTTCACAGGTTTTAGGGTTTGCTCAAGTTGAGTACCGTACTTTTAGATAGCCGAATAATTACCAATAAGTGATAATTAATGGACGGATTTTCGTAATTACCGTGAACTATGAAGGTGAGATTGCCCCGAACATCACAAGTAAAAATACTTACCGTAGAATGTTAATTTACGGTTCCTCTCAAAATATTCGGACATTGGCAAATATGCGTTAATTTTGGAAAGTTATATTTCCGGCCACCAAACAATTTTATTATTTTATCCCGTCCAAACTGATGAGTAAATACGGTATATAGGGAAAAACTTAAAAAGCTTCTCTGAAACTGCTTGAGCCAGAGGTTTAATATTTTGCATTTACTATATGATTATGATTCCTTTACCAAGTTTCTTCTAATGGTGACCCTGAGGTTACATTTGGTACCGACCCAGGGGTCACGTTTTACATAAACTTGTATAGGGAAAAACTTAAAAAATCTTTTTTGAAACTGCTTGAGCCAGATGTTCAGTATTTTGCTTTTGCTATAAGCATTACTGAGTTATGGCCCGGACACAAATGTGGGACAGAAGTACACACATTGGTCAACATTTGACCATTATTGTGACCTTGTCCTTGAGCCTATGTAAAAGGAATTTATGGGACATTTTATACGGTAGCCATAGATAGTCCAACCCTATATGTTAATTGCCTCCTCTAACTTCTTTCGCAGGGGGCTTAAAAATACAAGGCATCTTTAAAGCAGTGTATTAGCCAGCCAACCATGCAGTCAACTTTTGCATGGCCGTTTTTGAACAAGAGGCCCAAGTGGGCCTGTAAACACTCTACTGGTATGGTGTGAATCAACAAGACCTGTAGATGCTCTTCTTGTATGATGTGATTCAAAAACATAAACATGATAGAGGCCAACCCAAGAAACATGTTTCCTATATTAACTATGTAAACTTTGGATTATCGTGGCGGCCATTTTGAATATTTGACAACGAAAAACACAAACTTGATAGAGGCCAACAACAGGAACATTCATATGATATTTAACTAGAATGAAATAAGTGGTAATATGTCGTTTGATAAATGAACTTAAATTTGACTTAACTTTAGCCATTGTGGCCATCATGGATGACTGGAGGCCCCAAATCTGAGGGGGACTAACCCAAAGATCATTGTGATTAAGTTTCATCAAAATCCTTCAAGCAGTTTCAGAGATGTCATTTTTAACATTTTCCTATATAACTCTATGTAAACATTGGGTCGCTGTGGCTTGATAGAGGCTTAAACCAAAGGAACACATTGATGATATTTCACAAGAATGCAATAGGTGGAAACTTTCGTCGGAGATGTTTGAAATTTCCTTAAATTTGACCTAGTTTTAGCCATGGCGGCCATCTTGGATGACTGGCAGCCGTGAAAAACACAAATATGAGAGAGACTATCCCAAATATCATTGTGAAAATCATTATCACAAAATCCTTCAAGCAGTTTCAGAGAAAATGTCATTTTTAAACTTTTCCTATACAACTCTATGTAAACTTTGGGTCGTCGTGGCGTTCATTTTGATTATTTGACGATAACGAAAAACACAAACTTAATAGATGCCAACCCAAGGAACATGTATACGATATTTCAGTAGAATGGAATCAGTGGTTTCGGAGATGTCATTTGAAATATCCTTAAATTTGACCTGATTTTAGACATGGCGACCATCTTGGATGACTGGTGACCGCGAAAAACACAAATCTGAAAGGGGAGGGCTGGTGACCGCGAAAAACACAAATCTGAGAGGGGCCCTCCCAAGAAACATTGTGATGAAGTTTCATCAAAATCCTTCAAGCGGTTTCAGAGATGTCAATTTTATAAAATTGCCAACAGACGGACAGACAGACGGACAAAAAGTGATCGCATAAGCCCTCCTGGCCTTTGGCCAGTAGAGCTAAAAACATAAACATGATAGGGGCCAACTCTATGTAAACTTTGGGTTATCGTTGCGGCCATTTTGAATATGTGAAACACTTGATAGTGGCCAACAACAGGAACATGATAGAACTTTTATTGTGCCTCGTCATAGGTCCATGGCGGTTCGAGGCCATCCTCCATGAACCTTACCATGTGTACATAAATGTACTCAATAGCAATAGGTCAAACATGACCCTTGAGCAAAGACAAATAAACGTTTACTAAAACACTCTGTTCTGGCGGACAGTGCTACAAAAACATTCCATTCATATAAAATACAACATTGTATAATATGTCTATATTATGTCAATTCTAATTGCATGCATTTCAAAATTATGATAAACTACTGTAATGTCAAAGAAGCAATATAAAAATAGTGAATTATTTGTGTTTTTAAACTTCCAAAGAGCTCTATCAAATTTAAACAAATGCACAATATTTTACATAAAGCATATAGTTAGGCATCACATCTTATTCAAAGTTCAAAAGAGTTCAAGCAACCTCATGAGGCCATCCTTAAAAAAGTGTTTGTTTGCTGTGCTCCGACCGATCGTCTAAAAAGGCAGCGACGGTTGTTTTTTTTAGCCTTTTCGGATTTTTTTTTTTTTTTTTTTTTTTTATGTTTTTTTTTTTTTTTACTATAAAATTATTCGTAAAGAAATATTAATGAGGTTATCCACAGACTGCATTATCATACATTGAGATAGGAAATTATGATTTGTAAAAATGCTTAACCAGGACAGCAAAAAAAAAAAAAAGAAAAAAAAGACCTACCTACCTACCCACTTATAAAATTCAGGGTCGGAGCACAGCAAACAAATATTTTTTTAAGGATGGCCTGAATGGTAAGGATTTACTGCACCTTCATATCATAATACAGAGTGCTCATGTAACCAGTTAACATCAACAATAATACTTAATCCTGTCTGAATTTCTTCAGTGTATGACAGAACATTTTAATATTTACAACAAGGGTTGTTTACAGTGGTTTTGGTGGTCAATGGTAGAAAGAAATAAAAACGATAATTAGTTTATAACATACACCTGTGTAACATTAAATCTGTTTATAAACATGTATATGATATTTAACTAGAATGGAATAAGTGGCAATATGTTTTGATAAATTTCCTTAAAGGTGAAATATAGCGTGTCTTTTGACCATATATTCTGAAATATATGTATATAATATACAATCTGTTCAAATATTACACTTATTGGTTGTCCCGTTTTCTCACAGTAGCCAATTTTATCTCATAGCGCACACGCTTCGAGTTTCGCCCTTTTTGAAGACAGGTAAGTGTCACGTGATCCTGTGACGTCATTGGTACCAAACGATTAGCGGTGTCGCATCGAGTTGTATAGTATTGTCTATGTAGGATTACGTTTTATGGTACGTGTTAAAAATGCCGTGAGCTGTAGCTGGGTGTCAAAGTGTGCATAAAAAAGGACAATCTAATAACATCAGTTTCTTTCGTTTTCCTAATCAGGTTAATGATAGATTAAGATTTGAAGTGTGGGTGGACTGCTGTCGACGAAAATCGACCGTCGCGTCAAAAAAATGGGAACCTTCGAAAGACGTGCGAGTTTGTAGTAAACACTTTGAGTTGGATTCGTGGGAAGTCCATCCTTTGGTTTCATTTTCATTGAATTTGGAGGACAAACGGCCATGCAGTTAAAATCAACAGCGATACCAACAATATTTTCTTACAAAAATGAGAAGTTCCTAACCCCGCCGTCTCCGAGCAAGTTTTATTCGCCGATTCGACCGGCGTTGAGGAAGAAATTATTAAATGAGGTAGGATAGAAGTTTTTGTTCAGTTATCTTAGCAATTCCTCGGGTATGTGTATGATAAATTGTAGAAAGGTATATAGTCTTAGATCTGTACATCGGGATTGTTTAACTGTTGAATTAGATGCGCATGCGTCTTACGTGAACGGCGCTAATATAATGTAGCCGTCTTTTTCAAAAGATTGCTATAAAGGTTAAGCATATAAATGTAAATGAATTCGGTGAAATAAACACTGTTTCGTTGTTTCAGTATATATTTTGTAGTATTTATTTTATTATTTTTTTTTTTTAAATTATACACCTTTCTATTAGTTCAGTAATGTTGCATGGCAAAACAACAATAATAACGGCGTTTACCTCATGCAGTAAGTAAACTTTTTCCCCAATCAAGCATATATATATACTTTATATTCTAAATAAAAAATATGATCTGTTAGGTCTGTTTTTTCGATCTCTACTTGTACATAATACATAATGTCGTGCTCATAATACATTTGACTATATTATTTAGATCATAGTATTTTTTTCGCTCTTCGTGCTCGATGAACTAGTTTCTCACGCATCATATATCCGTCTTGTGCAATACGCGGCTCGCCGCGGCGGTATTGCACCGCTCACGGCATTGCAATATACAGGAAATGTAGGCATATCATAAAACTACGTTTCCTTAAATGGTGCGTGCTTTTGTCATATACCGACGTATGTACCCTGATAAGCCTGTACTTCAATAGGGCACCGCATAGTTTAGTCGGTGTGTGGTATATTGTTAGTTGGGGGCACGTGGAGAAAGAGTGTCATACTGCAAATCCGAATCTCATACACCACTATAGAGTGTTTGGAGGCGGCGGGGACTTATGGTATATAGAATACTATAGAAATTAGATGCTGTTTCATTTATTTATTTTTTTATGAATTATACTTACTAGACTCTAAATATATTTTTTCAATGTCTACTTTTCGGCAAAAATAAAGTCCTTAATCTGACGCTCGTATTAATGTACAAGTATTAGACCATGTTCATTCATTCGGAATATACTGCATTTCGCGCTTGGTGTAAATGTACTGAGTTATTGCAGCGTTGCTGGTGACTTACAGTCGGAATTTCGATGAAAACAATGCCAACACGACCAAGCTCTTCATTTGCACCTGCACTGCGTTCAACTTCCTCATCGGTTGATGAATCCGAGGTATTTTCATCCTCAGACACGAATTATGGCTCAAAATCGTAAGGTTGCACATTGTGCAACCGTCTTATCATGGGTATTTCATCTGACTCAGCATCATAGTCGCTTAATTCTGACATTTGCACACACACTATACTGTTTTTGCGTGCTTTCCCTATGTACAAATGGTTTCGTTTTGTTCCCAATGACGTCACTTCCGGTTTTACGAGGAAGAGTTTTCCCCCTTGGATTTTTTTCAATTTTTTAGCGAAGCCTGTTCGTCTTTTCGGTTTTTATCTTTAAAAACATATTTTCACTAAACATACATCAATAGCATAGTAAACATCGTATTTATAATGATATTTAATAATTAAAAACATATCAACAATGGATTTGTTGATTTAGGACAAATTTCATCTGTAAATTTGACCCAAGTTCAGCCATGGTGGCCGCCCCAAAAAACATAAATCTGAGGGGGACTAACCAAAGATCATTGTGATTAAGTTCCATCAAAATCCTTCAAGCGGTTTCAGAGAAGATGTTATTTTTAGCCTTTTCCTATATAACTATGTAAACTTTGGATCGCCGTGGTGGCCATTTTGAATATTCGACGATAACGAAAAACACCAATTTGTTAGAGGCTAACCCAAGGCACATGTTTATGATATTTCACAAGAATGGAATTAAGTGGTTTCGGAGATGTTTGAAATTTCCTTAAATTTGACGTAATTTTAACCATAGCGACCATCTTGGATGACTGGCAACCGTGGAAGAACAAAATTCTGAGGGGGACTATCCTAAAGATCATTGTAATGAGGTTTCATCAAAAACCTTCAAGCGGTTTCAGAAAAGATCTTATTTTTTAGCCTTTTCCTATATAACTTTTATGTAAAATTTGAGTCGCCGTGGTGGCCATTTTGATTATTCAACGAAATAAAAAAACACAAATTTGATAGAGGCCAACCCAAGGAACATGTTTATGGTATTTCACAATAATGGAATATGTGGTTTCGGAGATTTCATTTGAAAATTCCAAAAGTTCTTCTACAAATCTGAGATGGGGCCCTCCTAAGTAACATTGTGATGGAAGTTTCAGAGGAGATGTCGATTTTATAAAACTGCTAACAGACGAACGGGCAGACAGACATACAGATGACCGACGAAAAGCGATCCCATAAGCTCACCAGTAGAGCTAAAAATCACAATAGCTGTAGAAGTGTGTGGGGTAAAAAAATATTTATTTATTGTTTGTTCTGTTTTGTTCAATGAACACGTTTATGTCTATTTAAATCGAAATCAATACACAATAGATATTTACAATTCACACATTGCAATATCTGTGAAAAGCGAGAATAAGGTTTTACTTGACGACAGATTTTATTTGACGACGTAGAAAACTTTCAACCGGTAAATGTGTCCACAGGTAAATGTATTTATCAATTATTTGGCAACAGTTATGCAGCTATACAATTCAGATTTGCCTCATTTCCCCGTGCAGTCACGCAATGGAAAAAGTAGTATCTACGTCATGCAATTAATACTTATTTTACATACAACTTAGTAGTGGATTTAAATATAATTAGGTTTCTCTCCAGGACTATCAAGAAAAGTTTATATGATGTTTGAGAGTTTAAATTTGTTAATTGATAACATACTACTCAAAATTTGCTAAGGATCACTTTTATTCTTCCATATAATTTTATTAGAAATTAATTCACAATAACAATATTAATTTCGTTGACACTTTAACAATTTCACCATGAGATCACATGACCATACATTTCCCCAAATAATTTCATGTAAAATAGAAATACATGTATTGCTATTTATTTCAGCAAGAAATTTAGACAGCAAAAAAGTGATCCTTAGCAAATTTTGAGTAGTATAGTTCAATTAACAAATTTAAACTCTCAAACATCATATAAACTTTTCTTGATAGTCCTGGAGAGAAACCTAATTATATTTAAATCCACTACTAAGTTGTATGTAAAATAAGTATTAATTGCATGACGTAGATACTACTTAGATAAACTGCATTGAAAGCCATTCTTAGAGTTTTCATTAAGTCTATGTAGACATCCATTTTGTATCTGTAGTAAGTTTGAACTGAATTGGATTTTATAGTCGCACCAACAGCTAAGGTCATAGTACTGGCATTATATTACAAATCAAAAGAGAAAGGAATTGACAAATTTCATGTCCAAGGAAAAGATAAAAAAAAAGCACGAGTCGTTATAGTACATGGGCGTAGGAATGTTTCAATTATTAGAATTGAATTGAATGTTGTTTAACGGCTCATCAACACAGTACAGGTTATTTAGAGCCGCCCCAGAGAGAGGGGAAGGATACATAGGAATCCGGGAACCTGCCCTACTCTTATTATCGAATAGATTCCTATGGTTCTTTAACGTGCTCGGTTGATAGACCGTTACACGGGACCGCCCGGTTTACGTCCCCATCCGACGGACGAGGCTAAGGAAAAGTGTCTTGCCCAAGAACACACCGACGGAACTCAGTGGCACCACGGAGGATTGAACCCGGGGCCTCCGGTAACAAATCCGCTGCGCTACCGACTGCGCCACGCCAGCCCTATTTGAGTGGGGGGGGGGGGGGGGGGGGGGGGAGGGAGTGGGGAGGGGGCCATGATGGGGCCAAACTTTAAAAAAGATATTTGACAAAAAAAAAAGATACTCACTACTGGCTAACATGGCTCTTATAACTTCAATTTACGTGGGTTTTTTAAAGTTTTGGGCAAAATACAGCATTTTTAACTAAATCATAGGCCACAACTAAAGAATCTGGTAAAGCTTGGTAAAGATGAGAGGAAAAATGAAGGCCCTATCATAAAATATAGCATTTTTAACAAAATCAAGGGCCATAACTCCGCTGTGACTGGTCCGAGCTGTCTTGCTTTCTAACTTGTCCCGAGCTTTCATTGATATCAACAATCTGGTAAAAGTTTGGTAAAGATCAAATGAAAAATGAAGGCCCCATCGTATTAACGATGCAAAATTAACGATGCAAAATAGGGGCGAGGGAGGGGCAACATTTTATATGTGTAAGAAGCTATGTGTCATAACCAGGTGTTTTTTTTATTATATAAAACTGACGCCGGATACCGGATACCGGCGTCTTCCCTAGGGGAACCTACATTTTTCCCCTATTTAAGGTTAAAAATTCCCCTCTACAGATAGTTCCCCTTTAATTTAAAGACAAATAAATCATGGACGAAAAAAACGATAAAGTGCATTCGACGCTTCGCAATTGTTTATCGTAGAACACTTTACGGTTTACCTTTACGACAATGACTAATAACAAGGGAAGTAACTGTTGTGGTTTCCGGTATATTTTGTTCACTTTTATCAGCGATGTCGCACAACTGGCAAAATAACCGCAAGAAAAAAATTCCCCTAAATCGAAAAAATCGCGCCTTTTTTCCCCTCTGAAAGGGCCTGGGCGCCTTCCTCTATTTGTAAAAAAAGCACCTGATAACTGACCAAAACACATAAATATTCCAGTTTCGAGTGTGAGTGTGTGTGTGGGGGCAACATAGCTATGTGTATACCAAAACACAGAAATATGTAAAATTTACCGTATTCATAAAGCAACTTAAGTGGGAAATATTACTAAGTCAAAACTTAAGATTTTTACCTATTTTTAAATATCCTTATTAACCTCTCAGCAACATTACAAACCATCTATTCCAAGATACATATTTAGCTGTAGGTTTTATTTATCCATAATATTATTGAAAATATTAAGAAAATGTCTTAAATCGATAGAAAAAGGTGTTTTAAAAAATGATAAAATATAACTTAAGTTAAGATTTTGCTAAGACGCTTTATGAATACGAACCCAGGGGTTACAGAAACCAAAATAACTTAAGGTACTTCAGTAATTTGAATTGGTGATATTCCTGCATCCGTACAGTAATATTCACATAAGCAAATTAAATATTATCAATAGCAATGTAATCTTTAAAGTCTTATCTAGGGCAGCTGAAAATCCATTTTTTAAATTTGTAAACCAATCACTTAAAACTTTACAGATATTTTACATGAACACATTTTCAAAGACCATAAAGGGGTGACAATTTAATTGATTGATTGAATTGGATTTTATAGTCGCACCAACAGCTAAATTCATATGGCGACTTTCCAGCTTCCATTGGTGGAGGAAGACCCCAGGTGCCCCTCCGGGCAATTTTCGTGCACGGGTGGGCACCTGGGTAGAACCACCGACGTTCCGCAAGCTAGCTGGATAGCTTCCTCACATAAAGATTCCTAGGCCCCTGGGGGATCGAACCTACACCGGTGAGGGGCAAGTGATTTCAAGTCAGAGACGTTAACAACTCGGCCACGGACGCCCCTGACAATTTAATACACCAAGTATAGAGGTTCCTGAAGGTTTTCATTATCATTACATAATAATACAAGTCAGGGGCGTAGCATAACCAAAATCTCAATTACTCACAGTATGGGAGGGGGACAACCCCCTCCCGCTGGTGGCCTCCCCCGGGAAATTTAAGAAAAATAAACGCTCGTACGTGACTTCTGGTGCATTTTAGGATCAGGATGAAAGATTTAAATCCTGTCGAAAATACCATTATTCCTTAACATTTCATTCACCTTAGAACTGAAAATTATGGCTAACCTTTTTCTTGCGTTTTTAGAGTTTTTATATTTTGAGCCTTCATTTGAAGTTTACTCCTTGAGTAAATGAGTATGGCACGCTACGCGCCTGCAGGTAAGTTAGCCTAGGTAACTGATGTATGCATTGGTCAAGCACTCTACTACTGATTGAATACACACATCTGTTTACCTACCTGGCACCTAATATTCAAGCATGATCTAAGCATGCTAAGTAACACATGTACATTTATAATACGATCTCTATATTGCTGCGAGACACCTCTGTGTTTGGTCAAATTTGAGCCAAAATGAAATCAATTTCAAAATTTTGGATTTCAACTGCCCTTCATACGACTGAGAGGATTATATGGATGTTATTTGTTTTTTAGTTTAAGGTTGTGGATATTTCTAGGCGGATACACAAAAAATGGTATATTTTAATGTCAGATTGTACATAAATGATTACACGTTTAGAACACTGTTTTTATTCTTCATTTGCTCTTATGTATGTTTTATATAATGGAAATCTATTTGTTGCGTTATTATCATTAATTTCATAAAATAAGCCAAAATTAATTTTCAGTTTCACAGGAAGGACTCCGCCCAAATCAACAATTTGAATATCCTTAAGCAGCCCTTAAGATAATGCTATAAGGAAGATAATGGCTAAATTTTGTTGTGCTAGGGTAAGAAATGCAAGAGATATAGACTTATAAACACAGCTTACACCCAAAATTTGATGTGAAATGGGAGACATTTTATGGGCCATCATAATTTGGGTTCAATGGGAGCCCATGGATTACAGAAACCAAAAATGCTTAGGCCAAATAAAATTATACCTGAGTTTACTGTAACCCGACCGAACCGCTGAACCCCACATTTTCCCATTCATCAAATCTCATAGACACCTTAAATTAACTTCGCCAAAAAATAAAATAAAAAAATAAAATAAAACAAAATGCCTACTCGTACCGACCTAATTTTTTTCAGCAATGTTACAGTAAACACAGGTATAATATATTTGGCCTTATGCAGCCTTTAGGGAAGCACATGGCCAAATTTGGTTGTGCTAGGTTAAGAAATGTAAGAGATGTGGGACGCCGACCCCGGGGTGATTACATAAGCTCTCTTATTCTTTGAATAGTCGAGCTAAAAATGCAAAATAAAAATTGCACGAAAATTGAAGAGCCCGTGTACTCAGTATGCCAAAATATTTGAATTTTGTAAACATAATCCAACTTAAGCAAAAACATATTATTCATAAGCAAAAATAAACATTTAAATACACGTCAAAATAAATGTATGGGTCATGGCTGCCAATGAGTGAACTTTTTCGATAGTTCTCGACCGAAATAGGCACGTGCCGTGGGAAGCCTGCAATGCATACAAGGCACGATTAAATAATGCTTTCGCCATTACAAATACTTGTATAACGTTTTAAGAAACATTTTAATGAAATGAATGATAAAAAAAAAGTAACAAATGTTTACCTGCAATGCAAATAAGGGACGAATTATACCTAGAAACAGACGAAGTGCCGCCATTTCCACTCTCCACGCACTGTATGACTCTGGGTAGAGATTACAGACTGCGCCTTTTTATAAACTGCGCATGCGTGAAGAGGGGAACAGATGAGGCCCGGCTCCACATCTTTGGCCGTAACTCAACTAGTAATGCTAAAAAGATGAAAGATAGACAGATAGAAGCAAAACAAAAGAACTAAATAAGGGCATAATACACGAACCATATTTGTAACAAATGTATAATACATTCAATGATAAATCCCGCCGTCATACGTTTTCGACGTTCTTGTGTTTTCGACGGTCTCTGTTTAAAAAAAATGTGCACATTTGAGTAGTTAGTTGTGTACATTTGAGTAGTTAGTTGAGTACACATTTGAGTAGTTAGTTGTGTACATTTGAGTAGTAAGTTGTGTACATTTGAGTAGTTAGTTATGTACATTTGAGTAGTTAGTTGTGTACATTTGAGTAGTTAGTTATGTACATTTGAGTATTTAGTTGCAAGAAACAAGAAAGCTCCGCTACCTGTTTCCCTTTTTGCACTAATCCCAATAACTTGCTATTACAACACTAGCATAATCACCGACCTACACATACAATTATCGTCTGCATTGATGAAATCATTGTCAACACAAAATCGTGAACAAAATGTTCAAACTCTATATCCGGACCGACCAAAGTTATGCATACTACACGTTTTCATGTTTGTTTCACTCTTTAGAGCACTGTACATAGTATTATGCTATAAATAAGAACGAATTGTCCAGAGATGTTGATAATGTTCAGTCATATCAATGTGACACATGTATATGCACGAACATCAAAGTAGTCGGTCTGTAATATACATGTGTATGCCCAAGATGCAAAGGAACCCAAGAGCCTCTCTGCGAAACTCGTTTAAATAAAGGAAAACGTATCTATACGTCGCTGTGAATCTAAAACTGGTGTGTTGAGTGTAAGTTGTACTTGTTTGGTTTGTTAGAAAATATATAAGGGGATATCTTTATTTACATTGTCCCTTTTTTTGGTAAGAGTGAGATTTGGTGCACCCTTGAACCTGGTTTAAACCCCAGCGGCATTTTTTTGCCACTGACCGTTCGAAGGCGGTAGCCCTATTGTCAACCATTTTGTGCTTGTGATGTCATATCTTGCCTTTTATTCATCTTTATAGTAGTTGTTTGTTTCTGTGTGTGTTTGTGGTTGACTGTCGTCCTTGATTTCAAGTTAATAGTTTCGAGAATATGAGGCAAGGTAGACCTAACCTATTCGTTTTTGTCTCCTCATTGTTGGACTTCATATTTCGCCGCAGGACGCCAAACGGATATGGGAACCGCCATTTTGAGAACCGTGATGACATAGTTTCAAATTATCATATATGAAATATCGATAAATTTCATTTAAAGCAAAGAAAATCACTGCAAATGAATGCAAAATCATGTACTGGTCATATTATTGCTATTAAGTATAAATTGTTTCATACAGTTCATGTCAGTTTTTCCCTATAAATGGTGTGCGCATGCGCGAGGAAAAAGTCGCGATTTTTATAAAGGGAAAAAATACCCTATTAATTATTAAAATACAGTGTTTTCTCATTGCACATTTCAAGTTGTAAGTGCATAAAATGGTTTAAACAGGTTTGCTTTATATAAATATGTCTGAGTAGTGCTCCCCTTGCTGAGTACGTGTCTGGAAACCACCTTGTACATTTTGGCCATACCCCACCCACCAAGCTATGCTACGAATGAATCCACAGAGCTTTACCATGACACTTGGAGTCGTATTCTGTACACTTCTCGTAATCAGCAACATCAAGACAAGAATCTCCCCACCTCACAACCATCTACCAACTTTCCTCACTGGAATCTCCGTCAATACCCTGAGGCATAGACTCTGGCTATTTGGTGAGCCCCACCAACCACGTAAAGGAACAACACTACTAGTTAACATCCTCCTACTCTGTGGTGACATCGAATCAAACCCTGGACCAGCAGGAAATGCACAGGTATACCCATGCGGTCTCTGTGAGCAACCAGTCACATGGGATCACAAGGATGGACTCTGTTGTGATGGCTGTGATATATGGCACCATCGATCTTGCCTTGAATTATGCTCTGCAGATTACGACCTACTTGCGAAGCACTCCCAGGTACAGTGGCTATGTTGTAAATGTGATAGCATAAACATTACTAGTTTTACATTTAGAAGTTTTGAACTGAGTACTTCAAACATTTTCCATCCGTTATCGTCCATTGATTCTACCATAGACTCTTTCACATCCAGTTCAGCGTTCAGCCCCCTGTATGTCAGCAGTCCAGCTGAAAGACACAGCAGATCACGCCAACAGGGTCTCTCCTCATCGACCCAGTCCCCGACCAACACCTCTTCATTGTTTTGCGTTTCAGAAAAACAGAATCTTCGGATTATGAACGTCAACTGCCGGAGCATTGGTGGTGGAAAAAGCGCAGAACTCCAAGCAGCCCTCCACTACATAAAGCCTGACATAGTCTGCGGCACAGAATCGTGGCTAAAGGGCATCCAGCCAGGTAAATCTCCAGCCCCCGACGCCATTCAGTCATGCGAAGTATTCCCAACCCACTACAGAGCTTACAGAAACGACAGAGGAACACTCGGAGGGGGAGTTTTCGTCCTAGTACACGAGGATCTGATAGCTGAGGAACAACCTGAACTGGTCACGAAATGTGAAGTAGAATGGGTCCAAGTGAAACTCAAGGGAAAGAAGAACCTCCTTGTCTCCTCATTCTACATGCCCCATCGAAACATGGCTGATGTGAACGAACTACGGAAGTCAATCAACCTGGCGATGAACGACAAAGAACGCCTCACCATTATAGCCGGCGACTTCAACTGCCCCGCCATAGATTGGCAGAACCTCTCTGTACAGCGAGATGCTCAAGACAAAGATGTTCAACAGGCTCTACTTGACCTGTCCATTGACTTCAACCTCACTCAAGTGCACGACAAGCCAACTAGAGAAAACAACATTTTGGATCTTATATTTACCACGAATCCATCACTCATTAAATCCACTTCCAACGCACCTGGTATCTCCGACCATGACATTGTAGTTGCTGATTCCGTTACCAAGCCATACTATGCCAAACAGAAACCCAGGAAATGTTATACGTTTTCCAAGGCCAACTGGGAAAATCTAAAGAAACACATATCAACCATCTCTACAGAAATCCTACGACTATACCGAAACAATTCCAATGTACACAATCTCTGGGACACCTTCAAAGAAATGCTCAACACAACAATTCAAGAAAACATCCCATCCAAAATGAAGACTTCAGGAAACGCAACACCATGGATCACAAAAGAAGTAAAAAGACAGCTCAAGCGGAAAGCTAGGATCTTCAAAAAGGCCAAGAAAACCAACATCTGGACAAATTACAGAAAATGCCAAAAGGAAACTAAACGGCTCATCCGCAAAGCTGAATGGGACCATATCAACAAAGTTATCAACGAAGGCCTGGAAAACAACAACACCAAACCCTTCTACAACTACGTTAAGTCCAAGAAGGAAGACAACATAGGCATCGCCCCTCTACGGAACCATGGCCACCTTGTCAGCGACTGTAAAGGTAAAGCGGAGATCCTGATCAACCAATTCCAGTCAGTCTTCACGAAGGACAACAACAACCAGCCACCCCCTCCACTCTCCAACCACATAGATGAGAGCATACCCGCACTACATATTGGGGAAGAAGGGGTACTGAAGCTTCTAAAAAATATCAACATTAGGAAGGCAACTGGCCCAGACGAGATACCAAACAGAGTCCTCCAGGCGTGTGCGACAGAAGCCACCCCAGCCATTACCGCCATCTTCCAAAAGTCAGTTGACACCGGGGAGCTACCCAAGGACTGGAGAAGCGCCAACATTGCGCCGGTCTTCAAGAAAGGGGATCGCCATACTCCAGAGAACTACCGCCCAGTGTCCCTCACTTGTGTCCTATCCAAACTACTGGAACATATCATTTGTCACCATATGCTCGACCACCTAGACAGACACAGGGTACTTACCGACCTCAATCATGGCTTCCGTTCAGGCTACTCCTGCGAGACACAACTAGTCGTCACAGCTCACGATCTACTCGGCTACTATGACAAGAATAAACAGGTCGACACAATGATTCTGGACTTCAGCAAAGCATTTGACACCGTACCCCACCAACGACTTCTCCTAAAGCTTGAGAACTATGGTATCCGTGGCCCCCTACTCGACTGGATTGCCAACTTCCTCCAACAGCGTGAAATGTGCGTGGTGGTGGAAGGTGAGAAGTCCCGACACGTCCCAGTAGGATCCGGCGTACCCCAAGGCACGGTGTTAGGGCCTTTGCTGTTCCTCTGCCACATCAATGACCTGCCCGAGAGAGTCAAGTCCCACATACGCCTGTTCGCGGATGACTGTCTATTATACAGAACTATTAACTCCATCAAAGACCACGAACTCCTCCAATTAGACCTCAAAAATCTACAACAATGGGCGCATGATTGGGGTATGAAGTTCAACGCCAAGAAATGCTATCTCCTCAGCAGCAAACAGAAGTCAAGCTATTTTTACACCATCGATGGCGATATTCTAAAACAAGTTCAAGAAAATCCTTACCTTGGAATTACATTCTCTGACGACCTGAAATGGACTACACATATATCGAAAATCACCAAACGTGCTAACTCTACCCTTGGATTCATGAGAAGAAACCTAAGGCACTGTCCTTCTAGCTGCCGGAAGAACGCCTACCTCGGACTGATCCGATCCAAACTGGAATATGGGTGTGTTATCTGGGACCCCTACCAGCAAGGCGAAATAGACAAGCTAGAGCGGATACAGCGATCATCCGCACGCTTCATCAAGAAGGATTACAGATCCAGACAAGATGGATGTGTGACCGCCATGCTGAAGGACCTGGAACTGGCCCCACTACAAGAAAGACGACGCCACCAGCGGCTGACGTTCCTGTACAAGGTGGTGGAAGGGCACGTCCCAGCTATTAATATTGAGCACTATCTAAATCCCCTTAGGCCTAAACGAACAATTAGAGCTAAGAAATACGAGGACTATATACATAAAAACATTGTTGCAAACCAAGTGAACAATAACACAAAGTGTTTCCAATTAATACAGACAAAAAGTGACAACTTCAAATACTCTTTCTTCCCAAGAACAGTGATAGATTGGAATAAACTCAGTGACAATATTGTGAAGCAACAGACCATCGAAAGCTTCAAAAGTGAATTAACATTACCAGACTAAATTTACGCGCACACCATCCCGTTGAATAAAAGCCAGTATTGGTTACTTCGACGTACCTATTCAGATTCAGATAAATCTATAAATCTGTAAATTTTCATATCTATAAATATGTTTAGAACTGTGACGTCATAGCTCACAAAATGACGACTTCCCGTTTCAACAGAACCTTCAAATGACCATATCTTCGTTGTTTATCATCCGATTTTGATAACTCTTGCACTCTTATTCAAGTTTTTCAGAACTCTCAATAATAAAGATGGGTTGGCTGTTTTAAAGCTTCTTTGGTATCCTGGTATGATACTATCATTATCCTGGTATGATACTATCATTCAGAGCGACAGTTATGTGTACGGACTGTTATTTGGTGTTTAATATGTCTGTGGTTTGGTGAAGGAGTGTTTTCGTTTTTTAATAGTATACACACACGTGAGTCGGTAGATGTCATGTTAGGAACCACAGACCTTATAATATTAGGCATATTAGGTATGTGTAGGAAGGTATGAATTTCTTAGGAACATGCATATACAACTCTTCAGTGGATTTGGAGAAAATATATCTTGAGTAAAGTTCTTGTTTTATGTTTTATGGCAAAAGTCAACTGCATGTACTTTTGAAAGACAAATTTGAACGTACGTATGAACCTCATCTCATTGAAGCGACAGCAAAAGCGTATGTTTCTCGTGCGACCAATAAAAGCGTATATTTCTCGTGCGAGAACGTGCACGTCTTCACACACGCACATGATACACATGAAAAGCATGCAGGTGAATTGTAAATTGAAACATGCTGTATGGTGAAACATTCGGATAAACAGGTAATTTGATCGTGTGCTGTTTTTATAGGAATATAATAATAAATTACTCTTGTGTTGCCATGTTTCTATTCACAACAGTCACTCAGTTGTGTTTAATACATCCAAAAATATAGTTGCCATTTATAATAGTTTGGCAATTAAAACCCGTCAGTGCCACCATACTATAGCATTGAGATTATTTTGAAAGTACATGTCATTGAGAGAATAGCTTGTTTTTTTTACAATGATTGACTTTGAAATGTGGATGATGTGATAACATGCCGTATTTAATTTAGAAAGGATGTCTCGTGTGCCATTTTTTAGATAAATGGACAATTCTATGGACAAATTTATTTAACATAAAAAACAAAACATCTTAGAGTAAAATTGCACTAAACTTTTCGAATATAAAGGGCACTATTTCTGCCAAATAAATATTGTTTCTGATATTATGTTCACATCAATAGTGTTGCATTAATGTCATCTATTATATCATTGACAATGTTCATGCCTATAATATGCATTTGGATGAAAATTTCAATTAATCATACCCCATCCATTTTGGATTTTTTTTCAAAGATGACTGACCGATAGTCCTTAAACGATAGTAAATGTGAGGACAGAATGTCACACTTGGAGGTCAAAGGTTAAAAAAAATATTGTATTATATTTCATGTCCGGCAAATAATTCCAGGTCAGTAGCTTCAAGGTCAAGGTCACACTTAGAGGTCAGAAGATGTCATATGTCCCTTTAATTGATTTGTCATGTAAGTCGTGTCCGGTCTATAACTTTGTCATCCGTTGAGGGAATTTTATATAAGCTGGCAGAAATGTTCAACAGAACAAGATGATGTGACTTGCGCAAACCCCAGGTCCGTAGCGCTTCAATGTAAATTTCACATTTAGGTCAGAAGATGCCTTATGACCCTGTATTAGAATGAAGTCATATTGTATAACTTTGTCATTGGCCACCTTCCCGTTTTGCTGAATTATTACCTGATCTTACCATAAACATCAAACTTATGATGTCGTCACATTTTGAGCTGAGTGCATATATCGTTCATATATTCAAAAACCACTTCGGAGGCATTAACATTTCTTGTTTTACTTTAAATCTATAAGTTTAGATAATGTGAAATGGAAAGCTACGTTACTTCAATATCAAATATCTGTTTTTCCTGATAAATGTACGGCTTGAGGACGTAATATGCTAACATGAGTTATGTTCCCTGGAACTAAAGAAAGATTCAATGTTTGATACCTCAAACACTTCTAATTATTTTTACATGAAACTTGCAGTACCTCATCTTATTACAATAGTTAAAAACACAAAACTGATTTTAAAACTAAATTGACTGTATAAATAAAGCAGTTTTAATAGATCACTTCAAAGTGAATCCAACAGGAATTAGAACTCAACAGTATCAATCTCAACTCATATTTTACAATAAATCTTGCAATATGTTACCTTGATATCTTTAGCTAGCTGGTGCTATCAATTAAAATCTCAATAATCCTGTCAAAGTTGTTTTTAAAGAAACAAAATCAATGTTCATAATCAATGCAGAACTAAAATGCATACACATGTTATTTACATACCTGGTCATGATATTTGATTGGTCACTACCTGTACACATTCTATTTTTAGATTATACTGCTCACAATATTTGATTTCAAGACAGGTGATTTAATAAAAAGTCGGATAAAACAACCTTATACATATTTGTTTACTTTTTAATGGCTGACACAACCTAGACAATGATATCAAGGTAATATATTGCAAGTTATATTTAAAAATAGTCTGATATTGATGAGTTCTAATGCCTGCTGTAGTGTGCACTTTTTACAAACATCTTCACAATATTTTTTTTTAGTAGTTTAGCTTTTATATGATGTTTATGATAATTATGGGATACTCTACTGTAAGTTTCATCTAAAAAATATTTAGTTGTTTCTTTACTTATCCTACTCTTAACTGAGAACATTCACCTTAAACTGAACGGTAACTACACGCTTACAAATAGTTGCTTGACAGCAAACGCATCCAACTGTATGGTCTAGATAGGATGTGTAACGTAGATTATGTAGATTACAAATGACACTGTTAAACACAGATATAACCTTGAAATAGCTGGAAATAGGTCAATGTATCTCGTGATTTTTTTCTCTGCGTGAGATTACTTTCTACTGTCCAAAGTCGCATGAAATATTGAATACATGAAAACGAAAGTGTACTGATATTTCGTATAGTTATACCAGATATCATACAAGGGGCGTGGCTAGAGATAAAACACTTATAGAATATCCAAGTTGGTGTTTCACGCATATATCATGAAAACATCTCGGCTCGTAATACCTTATTGGACATTCTATAACTAATACATAACAAAAAGAAACTAACCCGCCATATAAAGGCAAAATTACACTAAAAATCCGTTTATCCAAGTATTCAAGTCATATATGCGAATATTATTATACCTCATTTGCATAATATTATTTTCTTCTTTGCGCAATGTGACGTCATCCGGTCACTATTATACATGTATATAGCGACCGGCCCCGGTCCGAGAGCTATAACATCGGACGTGTGAAAAAAACGCCGTCAAATTTAATAAAACATAAAAGGTAATGTTTTAATTTGTTGGTCAGATTCGGTATAATATAACAAATAATGTATGGTGCTTCTATCCATATGCAGTTTATGGACTGAGCAGCCATATAAAGAGAATAATAAATGGGTATCTTCATATCACACCCTATATCAGGCCTGAGACGAAATACCAGCCCGAGAGCTTTCGACATATGTGGGTCGAGGTCCTGATATAGGGTTTGATATGAAAATACACTTTGTCATATACTTCAGCTTTGTCGAATGTCATCTTCAGCTCACTCACTCACTACGCTGTTTTCCAGGGCGAAAAAACTTTCTTATGTGCTCATGTCTGTCGCGTAAGTGGTACACAACATTTATTTTTGTCCGAAACCTTATTGAAAACGAATTCCATTAAATTTGAAATTTTCTAATCAAGGTGAATTGTCATCAGTGGTTATTTCATTGACGGATAAGGATTCTATAGCCAATAATTGCCGCGAAAGCAGGATGGAAGTAACTAATCGTAACTAATCGGGTATTTCCGTATCACTCCGATAAAAGGATCGAGATGTGAACATTCCGTTATTTTCCGTGATATGACATTTTTGTCCACCCTATATTTCACGCGTGTGATATAGAGATTAACTGCTGGGATCGATTATGTATCCTTCCCCTCTCTCTGGGACGGCTCTAAATAACCTATACTGTGTTGATGAGCCGTTAAACAACATTCAATTCAATTCGATTCCAAATAGGGTTTCTTTATTTTGCTTATACATTGCAACTTCGGGAGAAAATGTCGCTATTAGCATGTCGTAATTACGGTATCGTATTTTACAGGCTTAACAAATAAATAGCTTAAAATTTAAAATAATTAAAACATATCACGTGATTTATGCATGTTTAAAGTAGGAATCCCGCCAACAACAGCCACCTTTTACAACATACCGTTTCTAAACCTACTGACGAGAGGTATACAATTATAACTTACACATGCTCTATAGACGCAAGCATCGGCGTAGCTACTATTAGGCCATATAGGCCCGGGACTATACATCAATTTGAAAAATAAAGAAAATAATAACTCCAAAAATGCAATAAAAACTGAAGCCAAAAGGGGTGAAGGGTTAAGGGTCAACATTTGTTTTTATTTCATTTTATGTAATTCAACTTTGTCAAAGGTTAATTCTCGAATTTGTCAACAAAAAAATATCTTCAAATACCACACAAGTTCTCTGTCAGATATAGCCAAAACGCACAGCTAATTAAACAAAAGCATCAAGAATTGCAGGGCAATCCATAGTCCTCGACCGGTCCAGACAAACATTTTCCAGACATTTTCTATGATGGAGGTCAAAGATCAAGGTTAAGGTCACAATGACATTATTTTGGTACGTGACACACCGTTATCCCAAGATGTATTCACATACCAAGTTTGGTGTCTTTAAGTGTTATAGTATTGAAAATACAGTCCGGACAAGCATTTTCTATGACAGAGGTCACATGTGAAGGTCACAATGACCTTATTTTGGTACGCGACACACCGCTATCCCAAGATGTATTCAAATACCAAGTTTGGTATAGTATTGAAAATACGGTCCGGACAAGCATTTTCTATACAGAGGTCACAGGTCAAGGTCACAGCGACCTTATTTTGGCGACACACCGTTATCTCAAGATGTATCCACATACCAAGTTTGGTATCTCGTCAAAGTTTTATAGTATTGAAAATACGGTCCGGACAAGCATTATCTATGACAGAGGTCACAGGTCAAGGTCACAGTGACCTTATTTTAGCACGCGACACACCACTATCCCAAGATGTATCCACATATCAAGTTTGGTATCTCAAAGACTTATAGTATTGAAAATATGGCCCCGGACAAGCATTTTCGAAACATTTTCTATGACAGAGGTCACAGGTCAAGGTCAAGGTCACTGTGACCTTATTTTGGTACGCGACACACCGCTATCCCAAGATGTATTCAAATACCAAGTTTGGTATCTCTAAGTGTTATAGTATTGAAAATACGGTCCGGACAAGCATTTTCTATGACAGAGGTCACAGGTCAAGGTCAAGGTCACTGTGACCTTATTTTGGTACGCGACACACCGCTATCCCAAGATGTATTCAAATACCAAGTTTGGTATCTCTAAGTGTTATAGTATTGAAAATACGGTCCGGACAAGCATTTTCTATGACAGAGGTCACAGGTCAAGGTCAAAGTCACAGTGAACTTATTTTGGTACGCGACACACTGCTATCCCAAGATGTATCCACATACCAAGTTTGGTATCTCAAATTATAGTATTGAAAATATGGCCCGGACAAGCATTTTCGGAAGGACGGACGGACGGACGATGTGCAAACCTATAGTCCTCCCACCCCCGGGTCCGGTGGGGGACTAATAAAAAAGACGTCTTGGGGTGGAGTGGGGGTGGCTTTGCCACGGACTCCGTTGGTTTATCGAACCTATATGAAGTTCAGGTCAGCTACGCCCCTGACAATATAAACGGCTTCAACTAGCCAGGTTAAACTCAAACGCTGGAGTGTCTGAAGAGTTAACAACTCATAATTCATTTTTCGTATACATGTATTTAATAACGGTATTTTAAGAAGACGTGAAACAATACATTAAATTTAATCGACACATATACATTATTATTGCATACGCATTTACAAGCTCCATTTACTTTCAATGTTACAGGAAACGTCAAAAAAGTTATATTGGGTGTGTAATGTGTAATTTTTCGTGATTGGTGTCCTTTTCTGTTCATGTCAAAGAAAGTATGTCACGTGATGTAAACGATGTTCATTTTATTGTGAAAAATGACAATTTGTTTGTTTCAGTTAAATGTTTTTGGTGAAAATTAAATGTTAAAACCTATATTATTCTCTCTAATTTTAAAAATACGTATGCAATAAAAAGGTTATTAGATTTATATTGGGATACATGCACTCGTTCTTTTGCGCATAAATATTGCGCTCCTCAAGTCGCGCAATATTAATACGCAGAAGAACTCGTGCATATATCCCAATACACCAAAACGTATATGACCTGAACAACTTGGACAGAGTTTTGATAAACGGGTTTGTAGTGTAATTTTGCCGTTATTTGGCGGGTTAGTTTCATTTATCATCATCTGTTATCATATTATCATCACATAGATTTAGTATGTGCATCCCATTGTATAATGGCAACGTGTCAGTTCTTTTCGAATGGCGGGAGGTATACAGCTGTCTCTTCCATTAAATATCGACGGTCATACATAGCCTAAAATGTGCTGAATAAATGACATTAATCACCAATCAAGCAATCAAACATTTAGAAATAGAAATAGTTTGACCACACGCTTTAAACAAAAAATAGGGAATACTGTTAACGCCTCCGTCTCTCCGTCCGTTCGTCCGTTACCACCGTATCTCCTCATTAACCACTGAGCAGAATTCAACTAAACATAGTGTATGACTTTTTTTAGTTATGTCTCATGTTAAGATGATGGTATTACACTGTTTACTCTTTTTTTTTCAACGTCGCCCGTAGGACCCAAAAAAGGGTTACAAAAGATCAAATACATATGAAAATATGAACGATAAACAACATGTCAAACGAATTTATTATTTTAAAACCGGACGTTTTCCCAATCAGGTTGTGGTGCAGTGGCGGTAGGGATGGTATCATTGGGTCAATCTAATTTTTAGCTCTTCTGGCCAGCAGAACTTATGGAATGGCGAGTTGTCGGTCGTCGTCCGTCGTCCGTTAACTTTTGCCTTGTGAACAAAACAGGGCCTTCATTCTTAATCAGATATTAACCAAACGTTACCCGGGATTTTATATCAATGAACGCTCGGAAAATTTCGAAAACCAGCCATATCGGATTAGTTAAACCGGAGTTATCATGGCCCATGATTTGCTGAAAAATGCCATATTCTGCCGTGTGAACAATCTAGCATCTTCGTTTATGCTTTAATATTTACCGAACTTGCAAAAAATGTTAATATCAATGAAAGCACGGACAATTTCGAAAAATAGCTAGATCGGATCATTAACACCAAAGTTATGGCCCTTGTTTTGCCGGAAAATGCCATTTCTGCCTTGTGACCGCTCTAGTACCTTCATTTATTAATTGATCTTTACGAATCGTGCAATGATTGTTAATATACATGAAAGCTCGGACAAGTTCGAAAACCAGCCATATCGGATTAGTAACACCAGAGTTATGGCCCTTGTTTTTTCACCTGAAAAATGGCATTTTTTTGCTGTGTGACCACTCTAGCACCTTAATTTTTATTTGATCTTTACAAAACGTGCACATATTGTTAATATCAATGAAAGCTTGGAAAAATTCGAAAACCAGATCTGACTAGTGACACCAGAGTTACGGCTCTCGATTTAGTTAAAAATGCTGTATTTTGCCTCGCTAAGATGATAGGGCTTTCGTTTTTCATCCGATCTTTAACAAACTTTACCAAGTTGTTAATATCAACGAAAGCTTGACAAGTTGGAAACCCAGTCAAATCGAATTAGTAACACCAGAGTTTTAGCCGGATTTCAATAAAACTTTGAGGAGATGCTCAATATCAAGCCTAGTTGGAAACCCAGTCAAATCGAATTAGTAACACCAGAGTTTTAGCCGGATTTCAATAAAACTTTGAGGAGATGCTCAATATCAAGCCTAGTTGCGCATATCTCCTGAACCCCTGCCCAGATTCCAGCAAAACTTGGCAAGTTGACCAGTATTAAGTCTAGTTGTGCATATCGTCGCTGTGATCCAGATGAATGGTTTTTGGCGGAGCTATGGCACTTTAAAGGTTTTAATACACAACATTTGTCCAGATTAGTCTCTTCTGAACTGAAATCAAATTGCTTTTTAACTCAGATGAGATAACACTAATATTTTGTTAAAAGTATATAGGCCTATAGCCTACATCTTTCTCATTTTACCCATTTTACTCAAAGTACTCAAAGTTCCCAAAATTATAAAAAATACCAAAACATTACGTAGTCTTTGATGTATATATAACACAATTAAAAAATTAACTTTAGGTAAAGACATTAATGGAAACAAATAAACTTCCAGGAACATGTGGATTCTTCGGAGTACCAGGGATGTCAACAACAAGAAAAAGCTACTTCACTTGTTCGCGGTTGATAGATAATTTCCTATAATCTGTTAATTACTATTTCTATGATTTTATGTATTCGCCTAACCTAAATTTAGTGGATTTGGGTAAAGATTTTGGGTAGTTTTAGGTATTTTGGGTATTTCGTTTCGAATGGGATCACGTGACTATCACTAACGTAAACTATCATGGCGGATTAGCTGAAAGAAACTCGATCTCCGATAAAAACAGAGAGTAAGTGCAACCTGTTAATCTCCGACGAACGTTATTTTATAGTTTCTATAGAAAAAAAGAAAAAGTTTTACCAGAATAACCCCCTAAGCTCAATCTGTTCCAGTTTTAATATCAGAAACATTCAGAAATAAGGCAACACGTCATGCAGGTGCGATTCGAACTCAGAACATAATTTTCTACAGTCTACAGTATGACAGTATGCGCAGGTAATACATTTAGTTAACGTCATCTGAATCTGAGTAGATACGTCGAAGTAACCAATACTGGCTTTTATTCAACGGGCTGGTGTGCGCGTAAAATTTAGTCTGGTAATGTTAATTCACTTTTGAAGCTTTCGATGGTCTGTTGGTTCACAATATTGTCACTGAGTTTATTCCAATCTATCACTGTTCTTGGGAAGAAAGAGTATTTGAAATTATCACTATTTGTCTGTATTAATTGGAAACACTTTGTGTTATTGTTCACTTGGTTTGCAACAATGTTTTTATGTATGTAGTCCTCATATTTCTTAGCTCTAATTGTTCGTTTAGGCCTAAGGGGATTCAGATAGTGTTCAATATTAATAGCTGGGACGTGCCCTTCCACCACCTTGTACAGGAACGTCAGCCGCTGGTGGCGTCGTCTTTCTTGTAGTGGGGCCAGTTCCAGGTCCTTCAGCATGGTGGTCACACATCCATCTTGTCTGGATCTGTAATCCTTCTTGATGAAGCGTGCAGATGATCGCTGTATCCGCTCTAGCTTGTCGATTTCGCCTTGCTGGTAGGGGTCCCAGATAACACACCCATATTCCAGTTTGGAGCGAATCAGTCCGAGGTAGGCGTTCTTCCGGCAGCTAGAAGGACAGTGCCTTAGGTTTCTTCTCATGAATCCAAGGGTAGAGTTAGCACATTTGGTGAATTTCGATATATGTGTAGTCCATTTCAGGTCATCAGAGAATGTAATTACAAGGTAAGGATTTTCTTGAACTTGTTTTAGAATTTCGCCGTCGATGGTGTAAAAATAGCTGGACTTCTGTTTGCTGCTGAGGAGATAGCATTTCTTGGCGTTAAACTTCATACCCCAGTCATGCGCCCATTGTTGTAGATTTTTGAGGTCTAGTTGGAGGAATTCGTGGTCTTTGATGGAGTTAATAGTTCTGTATAATAGACATTCATCCGCGAACAGGCGTATGTGGGACTTGACTCATCAGGATACACAACATATATATTTTGGACAAAATGAGTATCTTGTTGCAAAACCTTCCAGTTATAATATACCCTTCAACCACAACTTAAAACGGACTGCGAAATTGGTTAAATTGCAAGTAAATGGCCTCTAAAAGTAAACTCTCTACTAAGAGGCTGTACTCACTTATTATAAACTCTAATCAATACTCACAAAGTACCTCACCACTTAAAGATCCAGTCACTGGAAACTTAAAAACAAACAACACTGACAAGGCAAATATATTAAATTATTAAACCAGTTCCAATCTGTCTTTTCTAAAACTCCTCCGTTTTCTTTGAAACAGTCATGTCTTATAAACTTGAGACACTTAAACCCACTAAAATATTGTACATTTCCACAGTCCAAGAATATTAACGTCACAATACCTGGAGTACTAAAACTGTTAGCAAACCTAAAAACTGATAAAGCTGCTGGACCCGACCAGATCAAGCCTGTTGTTCTCGAAGAGCTGAGATATGAGATAGCAGATATAATTACCATCATTTTTAACAAATCTCTGTCCACAGGCACTGTTCCAAGCGACTAGACCAAGACCCACTATTCAAGAAAGGCGACACCAGTGATCCAGCAAACTACCGACCAATATTCCTTACTTGTATTCTTTGTAAAACTCTGGAGCACATTTTAGAGAAAATATGTTAAAATAACGATTAATTAAAAATATAATTCTAATTTCCAGTATAAGAATTACTATTTCAATTTTATGTTTAATCACCGCAAAGTCGGTAATAGGAACCGCCATATAACTATCGTGACCCAGTATACATTATCCGGGCATTTGAATTTTCCGAAAACAAAAATTAACATACTAACTATCTTATATGATCTCCAGCCTGGTTTTAGAGAAAAACTTTCATGTGAAACACAACTATTACAACTAACTGACAATCTCATTAATAACACCGCCTCTGGAAAACAAACAGATTTAATACTACTAGACTTTAGTAAAGCATTTGACAAAGTTAATCATTCCAAACTACAGGAGCACGGTGTATGCCCACAGGCGGTCAACTGGATACAATCCTTTCTTTCAGGCTTTAGTCAGACAGTGGTTCTAAAAGGCGGTCAGTCCATTGCTGTTCCTGTAACTTCAGGGGGTGCCCCAAGGGTCAGTTCTGGGCCCCAAACTTTTTCTTCTATACATAAATGACCTACCATCCATTATAAATTCACAAGTTTGCCTATTTGCTGATGATACAGCAGCTTACTTAACCATCAATTCAATTTCCGATTGCTACACACTCCAACAAGATTTCCATCAGCTTGAAATCTGGGAAAATAACTGGGATATGGAATTCAATCCCTCTAAGTGCCAGGTTCTTCACATTTCAAAATCTAAAAACATTATAAAGCATCAATATTATCTCCATGGCCATAATACCTTGGAATCTGTCTCACATGCAAAATATCTTGATGTGGATATATCAACTGACATGAGCTTGAACACCCACATTTCCAGGATCTCTACAACTGCATAAAACCCTTAGCTTTCTAAAAAGAAATATCACCACTAAAAACCAACAGGTACGTCAGCTTGCCTATAAAACTCTAGTGCGTCCACAAGTGGAATATTCATCAACAGTCTGGAGTCCTTATACAACGACCAACATTAATAGAATCGAAATGACCCAGAGACGGGCCATCAGATGGGTAAAGCATGACTTCTCGCCTTACTCAAGTGTCATAGGAAAGTCTGGGCTGGAGAATGCTTGAATACAGGAGACTTGATGCAAGACTTGTTATGTTCTTTAAGATCTACCATGGTCATGTTGCTATTAATTTGCCTAATTATATTCAGAAACCCCTCAGAATGACAAAATCAATGCACCAATTAAGCTGTAGGCAGATCCAAGTCTCCAAAGACTATCAGAAATATTCTTTTTTTCCACATTCGATTGTACTCTGGAATCAACTGCCAAGTCACACTGTGACCGTCCCAGGCCCTGATCTTGATTCGTTCGAGCAGGCTGTGGCTACAATCCAGTACTGGCCGGGCCAGCGCACTGTTTTTATCTTTCACCTTTTATCTTTCACTTTTTTGTCTCACTTACCTAACCTAACACATCTTGTTCCCTTTCTCACTATTGATAATAAAACCCTTTATTGTCATTTTTATCCTCTCACTTCTTACTAACGGCATGCACTTATTCCTTCCTATAACACTTGAAAAAGGAGTCAGCAGTACAACATAGATAGATAGGAATATACTTTAGTTCTGTACTATGGTGAAATGGGTTTTGTTTTTATTCTGTATCAATCAAGGAGATCTTGATGGTAGCTGGACGTGTATTTTACACTATGGTGCGCTATCCCGTGGTCACCAAATTATCCTCGTCGCCAGTGAAGTAAACCAAGGGGGAATGTGGGGCCGGTACGGGATTCGAACCCGGCACCCCTCGTTTACAGGGCGAGTGCTGTACCAACTGACTGCACTAACCGGGTACCCAATATCACCACAGTGCATAAAATACACATCTATGAACAAACGGCAAGATGCTTTTTCATATGCGCCGTCCTCCGAGGCAAAGCATAAAACACTTATACCTCGGGTTTGAATTCCCCATGACAGATTCTTATAATCTTATCCACTATTGGTGCCAAATCTCAGAGTAGCCAGTAAACAGTATCCTATTGAAAGAAGAAGAAATACATGTCTCGTCTGCTTATAAAGCCATTATGAGGTACCTGAGTAAACGGTTTGTCGAAAAAATAAATTCAATTTAAGAACTGTCTGGATGACTGAAGACCATCTTTAATTTCTTTTTATAAACAAATATATATAGTTCTCGGAACTGTCTGGTTCCTCTAGAGATGGATGGAGCTATTCCGTTTTTATTATACTGCAGATTTTTTTTTTTTTTTTTTCAGTTTTAAGCATGGACATGTGGTAATAGTTGAAAGATGGTGTGTTTTTTTTATGCATGCATTGCATTATGTCTTCAGCAACCTCGCTGGAAAGTACAATCTGGAGAAATGTCGCATTCTCTACCGATATTCTGTATATGCCTAATCATAACTCTATATGGTATAAAACCATTGGCGTAGCTACTATTAGGACATAATTATAGCCTATTCATCAATTTGAAAAATGAAAAAAATGAAAAGTTCAAAAATGGGGGTGTGGGTGTGGGTGGTGGGTAATTCTCAAATTTGTCAAAAAATAAGAGCTTAAGAGCTATGATTCTAATAGCTACCCGACTATATATATATATACGTTGATAATATAACGCTGACCACACTGTCAGTTGATTATTAGTCTGTCCGTCCGTCCATCCATCCGGAAAACTGGATCCTGCGATAACTTAAAAAGTATAAAAGGTATTTTCATGAAACATTTTACATATGGTAAAGGGGCATAACGAGATTATGCAAGTTATTTAGTTTTTTGGATATGGCCAAAATTGTTGTTGCTATGGCGACAAAATAGTTTTAAAAAACGTCAGTCCGTCCAGAAAACTAGATCCTGCGATAACTTAAAAAATACAAAAGATATTTTCATGAAACCTTTTACATATGGTAGAGGGGCATAACGTGATTATGCACATTATTTAATTTTGTTGATATGGCCAAAATTGTGGTTGCTATGGCAACAAAATAGTAAAAACAAACAATGTCAGTCCGTCCGGAAAACTGGATCCTGCGATAACTTAAAAAGATATATTTTCATGACACTTTTACATATGGTAGAAGGGCATAAGGAGATTATGCATGTTATTTAATTTTGTTGATATGGCCAAAATTGTGGTTGCTATGGCAACAAAATAGTAAAAACAAACAATGTCAGTCCGTCCGGAAAACTGGATCCTGCGATAACTTAAAAAGATATATTTTCATGACACTTTTACATATGGTAGAAGGGCATAAGGAGATTATGCATGTTATTTAATTTTGTTGATATGGCCAAAATTGTGGTTGTGTGGTTGCTATGGCAACAACATAGTAAAAAACGTCATTTAATCCGGAAAAATGGATCCTGCGATAACTTAAAAAGTGTGAAAGATATTTTCATGACACTTTTACATATGGTAGAGGGGCATAAGGAGATTATGCATGTTATTTAATATTGTTGATATGGCCAAAATTGTGGTTGCTATGGCAACAAAATAGTAAAAACAAACAATGTCAGTCTGTCCGGAAAACTGGATCCTGCGATAACTTAAAAAGTATAAAAGGTATTTTCAGCAAAAATTGTGGTTGCTATGGCAACAAAATAGTAAAAAAATGCACACAAAATAGGATCATGCTATAACTTGAAAACTATAAAAGATATTGTCATAAAACTTGGTATATAGGTAGAGGAGCTTATGGAGATTATGGTAATAGAATTCAGTCATTAGTCATACAGCTGAATAAGGTAGCTTAAAGTGTCATCTTTATACTCAGTAAATATTCGATAGTTACTTCCCTTCAAATACAGTTATATATTAATACATGACTTGAAATTGATGTTAATTTCTTTGCTTATGTATAATCATCAAAATAAATTTATGTTGGCTTATTGGCTGTATCGACGGTCCTGTATAGTTAAACAGACTTATACAAGATAATCATTATGAGATTGAATTAACTATATATGCACCATACAATTGTGTTCCATATTATTTATTTTTATTGCAGTGCAGTATGAAAAGAAAATGACAGAAAACAAGTAAAAAAACAAACAAACCAAAATGGCCACTTTATCAGGAAGTGGTAGTAAATCCGAGTTTTCTCCAACAATACCACTCCCACCTATTGGTAAGTTTCCTCCACCCACATCAAGATGCCATTGTGAATCATACCGCCAATATTCAATCAAACTTTAACTTGAAATTTGATTTTTAAACTGTTTTGTTTGTTTGTATGGTTTTTACGTCATTTCACAACACATGTAAGGTTATATATGACGGTCGATTTTTTGTGGTGGAGGCAGACCACCCACTTTTTCTGGGTAGAAGCAGTACTGTACACCTCCCACCATCTGTAAGAATCGACACTTCACCACTTACAAGTCGAGCTGCCAGTGGGATTCGAACCCGCAGCAGTGAGGGACGAAGGTTTACAACGCAACAGTATTTAAATTGTAAATATGTTTTAAAGTGTGATGTACTTACAAACTAAACATAATTATGCTTGTACAACAAAACATACTTATGCTCGTACAACAAAACATACTTATGCTCGTACTGCTCGTACAACAAAACATACTTATGCTCGTACAACAAAACATACTTATGCTCGTACAACAAAACATGCTTATGCTCGTGCAACAAAACATAATTATGCTCGTACAACAAAACATAGTTATGCTCGTACAACAAAACATACTTATGCTCGTACAACAAAACATACTTATGCTCGTACAACAAAACATAATTATGCTCGTACAACAAAACATACTTATGCTCGTACAACAAAACATGCTTATGCTCGTACAAAACATGCTTATGCTCGTACAACAAAACATACTTATGCTCGTACAACAAAACATGCTTATGCTCGTACAACAAAACATGCTTATGCTTGTACAACAAAACATAATTATGCTCGTACAACAAAACATGCTTATGCTCGTACAACAAAACATAATTATGCTCGTACAACAAAACATACTTATGCTCGTACAACAAAACATAATTATGCTCGTACAACAAAACATGCTTATGCTTGTTCAACAAAACATACTTATGCTCGTACAACAAAACATACTTATGCTCTTACAACAAAACATACTTATGCTCTTACAACAAAACATAATTATGCATGTTACAGCATGTACCATCAGTATATTCCATATCCTTCACTCAAAACAGTAAATCCTACCTTGAAAATAGAAAAAGAATAACTACAACAAGTAAGATTTATAACTCATAGATATTTGAATGTTTTCATTCAGTGTTAACTTGTATTTTGTACATAATCTACTGTAAGTACTTATTTCACAATGATTGACTGTAAGTCATGTTGTTATGTCTGTCAGTTTTGCTACTAAAAGTACTTATTAATTGTTGCAGACTTGGTTCCAATAATTGCTCTATAGCCCTTCTTAAAATAAAATTGTTAGAGAAAAAATATATCTGAAAAATAACAGTAATCAGTAATACCCTCAGTGTCAGTCCCCATATTGGATGTTATGATTTGAAAAGTTGCATACCTGTCAAGTCTCACGCATGGGCTTGAGTCACGCATTTTTATAGAAAATCATGCTCACACGCATACATTTTATTTTCTTACGCCTTCTGAAAATACGACCAAAATGTTTTTATCTGAAATTATAAAATTTAAATATATTTCGTACCAAAAACGATAAAATTTAGTAATGTTAACCAGGATTTCCGCATCTTTTCCGTATGTTGTGCAAATTTAATGAGTTAGCAGTGTCGAACACCCATTTAATATTCTTTTGTATGACACACGTGTCATACAACCTGCAACAATTTTGATTGGTTGAGTTAAACCTGTAACATTACGCAAGTTTATTAACTGAAACTATTTTATTTATTACAAATTCACCCAGATCATTGTCATAAACTTACTATATGTGACAGCTTATAAGAATAATGCATGTTATACAAAACATTGTTGGTGGTTTGTTAAAAAGTTAGCGTAAACTGCTTTTTTGTAAAGAGGTAAAACACTAACTCTTTTATACGCAACGTCATGTGTGAGACGCAACGTTACGACGTCACATATTTTATGACCTTTTGTTGCTAAAGTGTGTCTGACGTCGTGGCGGTTCTATGTCCATCTGAATTTATTTTTACTAATTTGATTGCAATGTTATGCGATAAAAAGGATCTTAAACTCGTTCCCATTCCATATAAGATTTATGAAACTCGTTATGAATTATTTTTAATTTTAACTCGCCAAAAGGCTCGTTAAAATTAAAATAATTCCTAACTCGTTTCATAAATCTTATATAAAATGGGAACTCGTTTAAGATCCTCTGTGTATGATCATATGAACAGTATAACGAGTATACGTCCTCTAAGCTAAAATTCATGAAATTCAAACACAGACCATCTCAGACTTCAGCGGTCTTCACCCCACTAACCCTCTTACCAAAGGGCAACCTCCCCTTTGGCCCCATTGACTTCTGCTGGGCCATAACAGCTATGAAAGATGGCATGTACAACTTCTGAACTAGACCCTGGGAAACTGGGCCTGTTTTATTAAACATCTTACGATAAGTCTTAAAAATTAAAATCGTTCACTTTTTTCACCTAAGCATTCAATGCAGACAATTATGTGTGAACATAGTTCAGAAATATCACATGTATAAGAAAATGAAATGAAATCGCGTTTATTTGAAAAGAGTAATTTATAGTGAAGCATTTAAGAAATTGATTCTGATCAAAATGGTCGTAAGTTGTTTCATAAAAGGGGCCCTGATTCTGTGAAAGTTTAAAGTGTTCTTGAGGAAAAATGCAAACACTATTTGCATTATACATGTTACATCATAGCCAGTCATATTGGATATATTTATCTTGACGGAAAAGCTGGCATGCCCAACTTGACCAAAATTTGCATATATATATATACAACTTTGTGAACGTTTTACCAAAATCAATGGAACAGTATATTTTTGAGAAGTGCAAAGTCAGTTTGTTCATGACATCCTGGAATGTCCTGATAACTAGTTTTTAAACCTTTATTCTAAATCTTCTAACTTATCTTTCTCTTACCATCATCGTACATGAATCATATTAAAATTACAAGCTACCAAGGTAGTACCAAATGTTAGTTGGTCAAACAGAGTATATAATCTAATCAACATGTCATTATTTACAGGTACCAAGTCAGAGGTAGACGAGGATGTAGACAACATAGACACCCAAGATGATACTGACAGGTCTGTGAGGTCTGTACAGGAGGAGGACCAAAACTCTGATGGTAATAATAATGGAAATCCTTTCTTGTGCTGTGATGATCTTGTTCATGTTTGATACACCATATCCCAGTATTCTTTTAATCTACATTGATCTACATTGTACCCTATGTTTGTTACAACTACTACTGTACTAGTAGTTGTGCATATAAACATAGTATAATACCTAAACATTTTAACAACTAATAAAAAAAAAAAAGTGTTAATTTAACTTGAAAGGAATAAAAACAAGAACATGTGTCCATAAAAAATTGCTGGTTGGAATTTATAATTCTCATGTTAATGTATCTGAAAAGTGTAGGGCTATTGCCTATTGCACTAGCGGATCCACTAGCGCGCCCACTTAAATTCCGGATCCTACTGTACATGTATGTCCATGTTACTGTAGATAAAATATCAAACAATTACGATGCACGCCCTCAGTATAAAAAAAAATTCTCGCTCGCTCGACTCATAATGGCTAATGAGTGGTTTAATTAACACATTGTTCAATCCTTTAATTGAAAACGGACTTTTTTAACCTATCAATGAACTACCGCAACCGTTTTATGAGGCTGGAAACAGACCCGAACATTGACAAAAATCTTACGCCACCCCTAAGCTGAAATCCTGGATCCGCCCCTGTATTGGTGACTAACATAGAAACAAAGCTAATAAAACTAAGAAAGGGATTAAAGGAAATGAAGGCATACAGCCAGGTAATCATTATTATTAGAGTTCTGTAAAACTTGGAAAACGGTGAAAGGATGATCAAAATCTGATGATAAACAAAGAAGACCATTGGAAGGTTGTTCTATAACGGGTATGGCAGCCGCCATTTTGAGAACTGTGACAACTACTGATAAATATAATTTAAGGCAAAGGAAATGACTGCAAATAAATGAAGGTCATATAATGCATTATTACCCTTAATTATACATACTTTTCAAAAAGTTTCTGTTATTTTTTTCCCTATAAATCAGTAAAGTATCATATTCATCAATATTCTGGAAAAATTACAATATAAAGCAGCCCGCATAGTAACTGGACTAACATGTTCTGTATCCATACATCAATTATTAGCTGAAATAGGATGGATTTCCCTTTCCAATAGGAGAAAACTGCAAAAACTTATTACAGTATACAAAGTTAAATATGGAACAACTCCAAACTATATTTCAAATCTGTTCTCACGATTTGTAAGACAAGTGAGCTCCTACAACCTTCGAAATAGTGATAATTATGCCACTACTGCTGGTAGAACTGAAATATTAAATAACTCGTTTGTACCTTCATCTCTTAATCTCTGGAACAACTTACCAATATATATACACAATTCAGAATATATTTCAATGTCCAAGAGCAAACTTTTAAGTTCTGTTTTCCCAGCTCAAAAGTTCCAACACACTACTTAACTGGCCAACGATTATTTGCTGTTTTACATGCCAGAATACGAAATTATTCCAGTAACCTTAATACTGATCTTTATTTAAATCATTTACGAGAATCAATCGATTGTGATTCTGCAGTAGAAGACGCTGAAGACTTATTTTTCAACTGTAACTTATTTCGTACACAACGGCTTCGTTTGTTTCAGTCAACTCGTACGTTTCGCCCATTAAATTTAAATACAATACTTTTTGGTCGCAAACACTTGTCAGATGAAGGTTATCAACTTCTCTTCGAAGCAGTGCAAATGTACAAAAGAGAAACACAGAGGTTTGCCTAGATTTACTTTTGCAACTCATGCTGATTTACTCTCTTCTTTCGAACTTGACACAATCTCTATACTTCTTTTTCTTTCATTAGTTCCTAGTTTTTCTTTCTCACTACCTTTTCTAATCATGATACTGTTTGCAAGTTATGTATATTTACCCATGTAATTGCGTAACGTTGTGTCTATACTATTTTGTCGGGAAGGGCATTAACAAATGTTGTTAGAACTTTTAGCCCAACCCTTTTGCGATTATATATTGGCAATACAATATGTTTAAATCATCAATATTCCATATATGGTAATTTAGAACTGTGATGTGATAGCTCTCAAAATGGCAGCTTCCATATCCATTTCAAAAGAATCTTTAAATGGTCATATCGTGAAATTATCTTCTCTGTTTATTAATCAATTTTGATAATTTTTTCACTCTTTTTTTATCAGTTTTTGAGAGTTCGTAATTGTAAAGTTTGTATTGGCTGTCAGGCTGTATTTGCCTTAAATTTATAAAACAATAATGAATAAATTGATAACACTCAGTTCTCTTTTTACAAAATAGTCATTTTGATTTTTTTTAGATTTAATGAAGTGTAAAAAATTGTGTCAAGGTCTCTATCATGACCTATCTAGATGCTTATACATTTTGTAGTTAACCTTGACCCACTTACCGCTTCAACTGGAAATGGATGCATTTGATTGATCAATTGCTCCAATGTAAATAAACAATAAAACCTGTGTACCTCAGGGCTTGGTATCACTTAGCATCCTGCAGTTTAAACTATATATTATATACATGTAAAATGATCAACATTATACACTGTGCGCAATGACAATAGCATAAAGAGTATTTTATAACAATCATTTTGATGGTATCAATATTTGGAACCAATTATTGAGTATATTATTATTGACTGACTCTTGGAACACAAGTGTACCTCAATCATACATAAATCTATACATATATGTATTTACATGGAAAGCCAACTGTCACTTAAGGTTACTCAGTTTGACTCTTCAGGTAATTGTTTTTATGCCCCCACTTGGGGGCATATAGATTTGCACTTCCATAACTATATAACCCACTGTCGCGAAACAGTACAGGAATGTTGACCAGCAAGTAAAGATGCACCCCTGTGTTTTCATTTTTATTGTGGACCAAGAACAACAGAGTTATGGCCCTTGACTTAGTCAAAATAGGGGCGTAACAGCAAACGCTCCTCCATAACTCCACTGTTGTAAACATTACCATTTAACCGACATAGTGGGGGCATCCGTGTCCTATGGACACATTTCTAGTTTAACTTGAGTAACTTGACATCATTTTTGTGATTTAAGAAATGAGTTTTGACTAAGATTGATTACCAGAAGTACTTTAATACCCAGATTAACAAGTTTACAGCCACAATATAATTATTACATATACATGTAATATGGTTTTGACTAGAACTATTTTTGGTTGCTTCTCTGGCAATTTCTGTCTCTATCTGCTGCTACATATTCGTTCAAGTAACATGAGTAGCCTTGTTTCGACCTACGGCTTAAAGCCATGATTAATGTACTTATTTTCAGTATTCCTCCAATTTACCCATCATCACTCAGACAAATGGTAAATTTTCACTTCATTTGCAGCCTCTTCCAATGCATTGAGACGACAAGGGGAGGGAATTGATCCGCCAAGAATTGTACGAGGATTCCGCCCAGAAAAGTTAACAGAATTTGAAATTGAGGAAGAAGACAGAAGAAGTCGTCGGTCTGTCTCCTTCACCAATGGGTAAGTGTTTACTATGTCGTAATCAGGTCAAACTTTTGTTATAAAGTAGCTACTAGCATCCTATGAAATTATATACCAATGTATGCATTGTTTATTGCACTTACATTTTGTGTGACAATGGTAAGTGTATTTTGCTCTTAATATTTATTTCAGTTTTTATGTATACACTTAATCTTAAAGCCACCATCCCGCAAACAACAGGCATATTTTACAGCAGTTGTACACCGTTTCAAAGCCTACTAATGATAACATACATAATAATGTAACTTACATATGTTGCAAATCCGAACTCTTTAACTACAATACAAACACTCTAACTATAACCCCGTGCATAAATCTAGACTTTTAGTTGGCAAATATACATTATTTTATGACCTCAACACATAGGAAACATTTGGAAGAATGGTTTTGTAGTGAAATTTGGCAGTTTAGTTACTTTAACAATAGTAAAAACTGCTTCATCTTTTACGGTTATTGAAACTTAAGAAGGCCAATCATAATCAACTTATTTATATTATAGAAGTTAAATGCTGACAATCACAAGTAAACAAAGATAAGTGTCAGATAAGCATCAGATAAGCATACTGGCATAGAGATGGTATTTCTTATTTTTATGTGTAATAGCTGTATCATTGTTTATTTTAATGACAGTAAACCGACGGTAGTTAAGCGTAAGACATTTGATGGCAGAGAGCTGACCTTTGTGACCCTAGACACCCAGACAGACTGGGATTGGGTGGTGAAGGCAGAACAGAGTGGCACAGCTAGGACGATCGGTGGCAGTGAAAGTAAGAATCAGATGAAACTCACAGTCTCAATTTTTGTCATACTACTTGGATATCTCTGAAAGTAAAAATAGATAAAACTATTCAAACTTGGATATTTCAAAGTAAAAACAGATAAAACTATTTAAACTTGAATACCTCAAGGTAATAACAGATGAAAAACACTAAACTTTTCACATTTTCTGGTTGAAACCTGCTATTAACTATTTTGTATTAAGACAATTTTGAAAGGTTGATGAATATATCATGGCGGAGACTTGTTGCTTGTAAGACTAGATTCGTCTTGTTCAAACTCATCAGTGACATATCAGTTGTAGATATTTAACAACAACCATTTTTATTGTGCAACAGTGCCAGATGAGAAAGAGAAGTCTGCAGCATCTCCAAGATCTTGTAAGTTATTTTAAGTGTTATAGTTCAGTTGGAAAGGTTAAACAGTATAACGACAATGTCCAGGGCTCTTTCTGGGGGTCGCAAATGGAGCCAAATGCAAAATAAAAACAAATTTGGCGATAAAAAAAAACATTTTGGAGAGTGTGATTGGCACCAGAAAAATATCCAATGTCTATAATGTCATGGTTTATGTTCCAAGCTCTTCATACCCCTTAATGTTTCCCTGAACAATTAAAGCGTTGCATCCCGATAACTCTGCCAAAAGCAGTCACATAATCAGCACCGCTAGTATTGCTATGGCCAGCTTGTCCAAGATGTTCATATAGAAGAATGAAAGTTGTGTCAAAAGGAAAAAATGGCTTAAGGAGGCCCTGATGTCAGATCACATTAATTACCTCAGACCTAGTAGTTGATAAATTCATATTTAATTTGTTATACCCAATTAAATTAATAAATAGAGTATCTTATATAAATGCCGTTGAATCGTAAATGTATTAAACAAGTTGGATAAAATTAAAAGATTAGAGGCTGTGCCGATCATGATATCAGTTTTATCGAACAAGTTCAATAAATTCAGTATTAAAATTCTATTCTGTTGTCTCCAGAAAAATGCCACATAACAATGATTCCATACATTTTTTAATGTGGCTGCCTATATATATTTTTTGTCATATGTTGACATTAAAGGCACTAACCCGTCAAATAACGGCAAAATTGCACTATACAATCATTTATCGAAACTCTATCAAGGTGTTCAGGTAATAAATATTGTATATGTGCCGATTAAACATATAGTTTTACTCATGGGTTCTTAAAATACCCGTGTTTGAATAAGCGTAAAATGAATTAAAAGTTGGTAACTCTTAATTCAATGCTCCAGTTTTGGGTTTGGCCTTGCTAGTTAAAGGCATTGATATTTTGTCTATAGAGTTTGGATTCTCAAAATATGTAAGTTATATATATACCTCGTTGCCAGTAGGTTTAGAAATGGTGTACAATTATGTTGTAAAATTTGGCTTTTGTTGGTGGGATAGCTACTTTAATGATTCAATACATTTGCACATTTATTACACTAGTATATAGAGGATGTTTGTTGGTTTGGAGTGAATATAGGATTTATTTTCATCTCGAAGTGCGAAAACTTATATTTTCATGAGTGCTTTATATTTTCACGAGTGCTTTAGCTCACTTCGAGATGAAATAAATCCTATATTCACAACAAACCAACAAATATTCTATTTGCTATATACTTTTTATCATGCAACACTACCAAACTGTTTCAAACAGAAAATATGTTTCGTTCCGACAGTTCCCCTTTAACGTATTCGCGGATATGTATAGTAACGCCAGCGCGTGAGGCGATTTACATATCTTTAGTGTGCATAGAATATAGTTCTAAACTTTGACACGAATTATGACTGTTATAAGCAAATGTAGAAAAAAGTAATTCAATTATTTCCGGCAGTGAGAATATAAGTTGTTATATTCTCACTGTGAAAATATAAACAATGAAAATATAAGATTTATTCTAACCATAACTGCCC